>JAQGBH010002646.1:0-23346 GCA_034698265.1 Sminthurinus aureus
TTTGAATTCAAAAATTATCGACTTTTCAATCCGGATCTGGATGCAATGGAAGAACTTCGACGGGAAATCACACCTCTTGTGTCAAAATTTATTCTCAAGGAAAATTCCTGTATTTATTGGCGAAGTGTCGAAAAGTAATCTCTACATGTGAACCAGTTATGCAAGTTGTTAAATAGCTTTTAAAATCTAATATGTATTATTTTGAATATAAACACGAAAAGAGACAGTTTTTTAGTTATGTATATTACGTGTTTACTTACTGATTCCGTCCGTTATACATTTTAGAGGGGTACTCTGAGATGTTGCACCTATATATTTATTTAAGTAAAATCAAAGTTCTTGGGGTTTTATAAAGATAATGTATAATGGCATACATTTTTTAAGAACAATAATTAACTAAGATTTTTATTTGTTTCATGCAGTAACAATATATTGATGTGTCTTCAAATAATTACCTAGGGCAGGGTGAAAATTTGGGGAAATACGATATTATTGTACACAAAACTCAACACACTATTACTTTAACAGATTTTTATATCTTCAGCTCTGCTTTTTTGCTTCTATAGAAGACCCGTATGTGTACGATGTACGATTACAAGATTTTAGACTCAGATGATAAATAATACTGAAATTGACCTAAAAGATCAATCATATATAATATAAGTAGTGTTTATTACTGTCCACAAATTATAATTGCAAAGGAATAATTATCATGTAACTTCACTGTGTAGTATAAACAAACAAACACGAAATCAAAATGACGAAACTTGAAACTGTATTCGTCACGCATTATTGTATTAATATTATGATTTTTTTTTATCAAGCAATACATCATTTGTAATACATAATATGCGTAATATGTAATTGAAATGATTACAAATTAATTATTATTTATGCTATTACTCTAATAATTTTAGAATAATATTAAACTTTTAGTAATAATGTTGTCTAATTTTCAGTTTTTTCTGCCTGTTCTTTTAGTTTTTGTAAAAGATATGGTATTTTTTCGTGATCTAGAAGAGAACTCCAACTGGTTAAATTAATTTCAACGGCAAACCCAAGGGATTTAATAACTTTAGCAGATAAAGCATGGATTCCTCTCAGTCGACTTGTATTATTTGAATAGGCATCGGATGGAAACACCTTGAAGAGAACTCTGTAAATTGATACAAAACAATACTTTCACCAATACTGTACTACTTTCCTATTACTTTTAAGACTGAGATGGCACACATCTTACTTTTCATAATACTGTAGCATTTATACATAGTTTTCAAAGAACATTATACTATTCCCATGTACTATATTTTGTACTTACAATTTGCACCCTTCTGGTACATAAATATCATCTAAATGCTGAGGTTTTGTTTTTTCAAATGGAATCGGAGACCCATTTTGATCCAAAATAACACAATGATCTATACAGAAAGAAATATAACATTTTACTACTAGTCTATAATATATAATATATATAGTACAAAATACGAAACACAAAACAATAAACATAGTTTACAATTTACAATTTAAAATTCCGAAACTGAAATAGAAATTTTAAAATAATAATTTTTTTTTACTGTAATATGTAATATTTACCGATAAGCATTCCGTTGTAAACTACATTAGTGGCCACATTTAACGGGTTATCTAGCCCAACTTCAAGAGCACCTTGAAGAGGATATTGTTTGTTTTTTGCATGTTTTTTCGTTTTATCCTCCCATTTTTCTACCATTAAGCTTGATGGCATATTTCCTTGATACTCTGGATAAAGTCTCAGAACCGCATTAGCAATCATTAAAAGAGAAAAAGGCCCACTCTTTTCATACCATGCATCAAGATGAGGAAAGTAACTGGGTGAAAATATCTTGTCTATCAACACTGTTGGCAAAGCGTCCAGTGTAAGATAATCAACTGCTAATGGAATATCTTGTGCTGGATTAAACTGCAAGAGTGTAAAAACAAAACAAACATATTAAGCCCTATATCTACATAACAATTTACAAATTATAAATTACAATGGATTTTTTTATAACAATTAATTATTATAATAACTACACTAGTTCTTTTACTTTTTATGCGCATAAAAGTAAAAGAATGAAACTTTTAAATACTTTTAATTTTATTTGAGTATAACATATAATATACTTTAAAGCAATCTTACTTTTGTTAAAGAAGGATGATCTAATAGCATCATTTTGATACGATTCCAATTTTCAGGTTTGTATCCAGCATTGGAAAATGCCCTCATAACATTCCAAAAGTTATAGTCATTATTTAAAATAACTGACGGATTTTTTTGTATTATCTCAGACGTAGCTTCTAATAAATCAATGTTGACATGTCTTAATGCGGACACGGGTTTAACTTGACTCAGGATAAATTCTTCATTACTGTCTAGGAATTTATTACACACAGCTTCCACAAAGTCTTCATTATAGAAATGCGGATTCCCATGTGGATATCTTCTACTACATTTATTAATGATTTCATTTAGAGGTATACTATCAATAGAATGGATATTTTTTGTTAAAACTTCAAAAACTCTAGGTAAAAGTTCATCTGACCCTGGGATAAAAGTCTGATTATCCGCTAAACTATGTATGATAGTTCTAGCATAATGTAAATCTATATTGTATTGTTTTTCTACAATAGCTTTAATTATTTTTTCTAGTGCGATGTTAGACAATTTGGTGGTACAAGAAAATCGCAGAGAGGCTACAAGTTCTCCCATTTTTAACCCTCCCAATTGTAAATCTAATTGACTTTCAAAAACTACTGGAAGAGCGAGTGTAAAAGCTTCCGATAGAGTTGATCTCGAATCTGGATGTAGTCTTTCCAGTAGAAAATAAATGTAGGAGATTTGTTGTAGTGTTAGGAAATTTGCTTGTTTTGTTAAAAGTCGTAAAATAATTTGAAATGTTGGATGACTTGCTGGTGTATCAAGAAAAGAAAAGTATTTCAATATTGTTGTCAAAAGAAACGCATCCATAGATCTTGAATGGTTTTTTATAACACGACTCAATTTTTGACTACCCACACTACGGAGAATTTCTTTCTTTTTGAGAGGTGACCTACAAAAGTTTTGGTTTAAAACAAAAAAAAAAACAATTATTATTAATTATTAATTAATAACAATTCACATGAAACAAAACATTCAATTATTATTCAGTTTTTTATACTAAATGTTAGCTACCGTTATTACTTGTTTTTTACTTACTGTATATCTTTGATGGCAGAAAATAAATTATTTACGGTAACTTCAATAGCTCGATCATGAAAATCCTTCGAAGGAACAGATTCTATAAACTCTAAAAGTTCTTCTGCAATTGTAAAATTAGATAGTTGATGTGTTAACGCATCATCAGACTCAAACAATCGACGTCTTTTTCGTGTGTCGGTGACTGACGGTAAGGAATCTGAAAAATCTGTAAATCAAAAATTAAGCAGAAAAATATACTCATACAATTATTTTTTCACATGTAGTTAGTACATTACATATATATATAAAATATAAGCAATACGTAGTGTCGTAGTGAAAGTGATATTATATTATTATTCGGTGTACATTTTGGCCATCAATTTGCTTTTGTAATATTGAAGCAAAAATGTACAACACCATAAACTGAAAATGCATCTACAATTTCATGTTTACACAAAATTCGCAAAATACTTTTTTAGTAACAAGTAATAATGAGTATAATAATAAATTATTATGCTTTATGATTCATACAAAATAAAAAAACATAGTTTTATACTTGTTTCTTTTGGTGTTGAGAATACTGGACTAGAAGAAAAATGCTTATGATGCAAATTTGAAGCCGGTCCAAATAATGAGTCTTGTAAATGAGCTGTAGAACTTAGTTTTAAAGATCTATTAATGAATTGATTTCCTACAATTAAAAATCTAAAATTTACTAATGACACTTTTCTCGCACACCCGGCCATGGCCATTGACTATTGACTATAAGAACAAGAACACAGATAATATTTTTCAATTTAACACTATACACATGAACAACATGTGTATAATTAACAGATTTATCAATCGTAGCCAATTTAACATAACAATAATAACTTTGTTAAATACAAGACCCAGTAGTACTTTTTAATTAAAATCACCTTTTTCATTTTTCAACTCTCGTCTCTCGTCAAACTCGTGTATTTTGTATTTCAGCACTTTTTTTACAATTTCAAAGGTAGCTTAAGTCTTCTTTTACCCCATTACTATGGTGTACATATTTTTTTCCTAGAACTCCATGGAATTGGCGTGTACTTTTTTATATAAAAGTATGGAAGTTATAACGTCAGGATGATCACAACGAACTTTTATATATAAGGTAGAGGTTTTCATAGTATGCATAACTTTGCTAAAAAGTCCTAAAATTCCCCTTGATGTACACATCACGATTATGTTCCTTTGCTAAGAGATCATACAGTTCGTATTCTAAAATTAAAGCAGTTTTGTTTGTTTGTAACATATTATTATGTGAATGTAAGTGCTTATAATTAAAATTTAATTCTACTGTCAACTGTGCTTGTATATGTAAATTATTGATATATATATCATCGTTTTTGCAAATGAATAAAACATCACAAATAATTATACACGTGTATAAAATGAACAATTTTATTACCAAAGTTGTACCAAAAACCATCAAGTGAGCACTTTTTATTGAGTATTTAAAGGTAAATATATGTAATCGACTAGTTTGTAGGATATGGGAATATGCACAGGTACAAAGTATTACAAAAAAAAACCCCCAAGGTGGTACATAATATAAAGTGCAAAAACTACAGTAAAGAGAAAGTTTGTCATCATGGAACTGGTGAAAGTACAGCTTTCTATTTTTCATGGTTTTTACAGCTTTTGTACCACCTTGGGAAAAAATATGTCAATTCAAATCACATCTTAGATTTTGAAGAAAAGTATTTAAGAATAGCTTCCAAGCAATCTTCTGATAGAATCCTTTGTAGTAGGCATTTACACTCTTCATTGTTGACTTGATGCAAAATATCTCGTTCTCTACCACGAACTAGAGCCTTGGAATTCATCACCGACTGAAATGAAATGTACATAATATTATACTATAACCAAACCATAATCCAGAATATAGAGTTCAAATAGTTATTTTTTTGAAAAAAAGTTTACACTGCAGTTTTTATGCATGTGCATGCATTTTTACATGAGAACTTTGCATAATACGTACATTGTACACATATGCATTTAACAATGTAACATGCATAGCTTTTAGTTGATTTTTAATCTATTGGGAAATGATTTTCTTACATTAATAGGTAGCTCCAGCCATCGATGTATTTTTTTCCAAGAAACAGCTTGAAATTCATCATCGGGAATAAGTTGTGACACCAAACCACAATTCAAAGCATCTTCGGCCTTTAGTTCTTCACAAAAGTATATCATTTGACATGCCTTTGCATATCCCATTAACTTGGGAAATATATAGGACGAGCATCCTTCTGGGGATAATCCCAAAGATGTGAAAGGTGTTTTAAAGTTTGCCTTTTTTAAATCAAACAAAAAATGCACCATGCATTCAAAAAAACTCAAGGAAAAAAAGTCCCAAGAGAAAAACAATTAACTCTGAATATAACTGAAAAAAAATTACCCGAGTACTAGCTAGAACAATATCACAGAGACCCAAAATAGTGACTGCAATTCCTACGGCTGGACCATTTACCAGTACGATTATAGGTTTCTTACAGTCGATAAAGGAAGCGACAAATTTCCTGCAAAGCACAATATCAAAAATATATTATAGTATTCATTTATTTTATTCATTCCACTTTTAAAAAAAAAATGTTCAACAAATGTCCATACATGTACCATTTAGAAATATTGAAAAATGTTTTTACGGAGCTATTTACTCAATGTTTTGCATTTCCAATGAAATTTTCTTCCTTTCACTTACCTCACCATTTCGCAGGCCTCTTCTATTTGTTTAACATCTGAAACGGATTGATAATTTCCCAAGTCATTACCCGAAGAAAAATAGTCTCCGGTTCCAGTAATCACAACTAAATGTGTATTTTCATCATCATTCGCCTCCTCAAGTGCTTTTGCAATCCCAGTGTACATCTACATTAATTCAAAGAATACATATTACATATTATATAACGGAAACAAAATAAGTTTATATTTCATATTTGTATATGAAAGAATTTAGACTGTTATAAATGCGTAGTGTGTAAATAACACCCATTGTCCTTTGTAAACAAATAATATAGTACATTACATTGTATATTTTATCAAACAAAAATAAAAGACATGTAAAATCAAAATAATTAATAGACTTACAACAATAGTCATTGCATTTTTCCTGCGAGGTCTTTCAAACCGGATTAATCTCACTTTATCTTTCACAGTTACAGAAAAATCCATTGCAAACTTTTTTTAGGACTGTAAAAACTGAAACCGTGAGACAGCTGAATTGACAACTCAAGTGGTTTCACTCCAAAAGGATGAGGAATTTCAAAGATTTTGAATTTCTGATTCAGCGGGCCAATCATTTCAGATTGTTTTCATGTACCAAACTTTCCCTTTATATTGTTTCAAAGCTTTCTATGCACATGTGACATGTTACATATGAAATTTCTCTACCATGATTTATAATGCAATGGCTAAGTTTAAGGGTAAATTGGCCTTAATTTTACGTCAAATGCACAAATTACGCACAAATACCCAATACAAAGCACGGGATCAGCACACATACAATATACAATCATTCTTAAATCTATACATATACAAAGCATTTGCTATGGAAAATGGCCGGAAGCTCGAAAGGATAAAGGCGAAAATCAAAGTAAAAAATGGGAAATGTAAAAGTCCACAAAAGCCACAATTATTAATAGTTTATTATTTTTTATTATATTTCCTACAGTTTCATATTTCATATGTGTGTAGTGTGTACTGCGTACTGCTAAAAAACACATCGGGCAAGCTGCAAGCTGCATTTTTCATTTAATTTACTATACAATAAACTAAACTGGAGTCCACAGACTCGACTCCGGAGTCTCTGGAATCTGGAACCTGGAACTATCTTTTGAATTTCGAACTGAACAAACTGGATAGCCCGTTTTCGTAAGTTTTCGATCTTCTGTCTTCTGTCTACTAGCTGATAGAATATAGAATATAATATATTGTACAGTGCACTGCGACACAATGTACCGGATAAAATGAGCAATTATAGCACAGCGGCAGCATAGTTTCAATTTTCTATTAAAAAAACATGTTTTGTATTTTATATTTTACATAGCACTGTGGATTTGTTTTGTAGATTATAGACTAACACAAAATTACGATGTCTTGTGGGCTTCTGCCTGACTTTCCTTATGCAATCCGCTACAAAAATCCGTTTTGTCCTTTGATGAGCCCTAATTGGAAATACGATGCCCATCTACAAGATTTTTGTAATAGATGGTCTCAATTTGCTCCTGATCTCTGTGAAAAACCATGTAATCCATGTCTTGATGTTCATATTCCTATGTATCATTTTGATCGATTTTCTAAGCCACCACTTTTTCAAACATCTAAATGCACTACGAAATTTCGATATCAAGACAAAGCCTTTGTAAGATTTTCCATGATATTCTCGTTTTACTGATTATTGATTATATTACGGTGGAACCAACTCTATTTTAGGCATTAGGCACTTTACTTCTAATTATTTTGTTGCACGTATTTTTATGTAGTTATAATTTAAACACATGTGCTTAGTTATTAGTAATTCATAATACATGCGTATGTAAATGAATTTTCAGCAAGACAATCCACAATCTTGTTGTTGCCGTCCACAATTTCATGTGAGTAATAGACGGATTGATGATCCAAGTACAATGTGTAATCAAACCATGTATGGAGGTGAAATTGTCTGTGGAACAAGAACACGTCAATTAGAAGAAAAAAGTCGAGATTCAGGTCCCGATATGAGCCATTGTACATTGGATTTCCCTTTTGAAATTTATCAGTGCCCAGAAGTCAAACCGAAACCCTTTAGACCAAAATCTGGAGCTGAAAGATGTTTAAATCCTTCATCTGTGTATGTACTATATAGAATTTTAGCCATTTTTAACAACATAAACAAGAAAAAAATAACAGAAACAATTATAATGTCATGAAAAAAATGAGAAACAATTTTTATACTATATTTTCTATATAGGAGATACTTAGAGACCACAAATCAAGCAGATTTGAGAGACTTTTACAAAACGTATGACAAATTAAATATAAATATTTGTGTATTATTCTGTCCATGGGCATTTAAAGTCTAACCGTTTATATTTTATGTAAATATATTATACAATATATTATACGTTTTGAGCACTTTATTTCGGAAATGAAATCTCAAACGACAACTTAATCTCCAATATGTCTCTGTTGTCTTTGAAATGCAGAAAGAAGAAATGTGATATTGCGATGTATCGTACAAAATATGCCATTGATACTCGGCGGAAATTCCCCGAAATTCCCTGTGAAGATGAATCTGTAAACATCTGTCGAGATTGGCCTATTACTGTAAATGCTAAAGCTACTAAATGGAAAGGAGGGCAAAATCGTACAAACTACGATATTTTGATTCCACAAACGCTAACAGTCGAACCAATGGAGTTTAGTATGGGTTCATTGGAAAATCTACCTACGAAATGTAGAATTATGCCTGTTGTTTGTTGACAACTTGGATATCGCAAATAAAAATTCTCCAGTAAAATGTGAACAGTTCCTTTGAAATATAATAGAATAACATTTGAAAGAATACATCTAAATTCAGTAATGTGTGTATTACAGATTACAGATATATATAAATAAATCCACTACTTTTTACGACTTATTGAATATTGTTTATTTTTCATTTAACTGGGTAATATCGTTGACAAAACTATGATAAAATATTTTACATACACATGTACATTATTAGAAAAACAGAAGTATACATTATACACAATATACAATATCCTTTGTGACAATATTTCGTGACTTTATACTTCACATGCGCTAGAATAAACTTCAATAACAAAAAATTATACTAGTTCTTATGAAGATGTGAACACTAGTTGTCTAGTTGTCACTGTCATAACCAGAATTTGTTTTCCCGTCCTTTTCTTTTAGGTCATCTTCCTCTGGCAAAGCACTGTGGTCAGCGGCAACATATTTCCATGCCATGTATGAGAATATTATCATATCCAGGTACATGAGACCCGCAAAGAGGAAAAATTCCTTGTACTGAGAACAGAAATATTTAAACATTGAAAAAAAAAACCATAAAACAAATGTTTCAAACTCATGTGTGGACACTTTTCCACCAGTACATAGTACATGTAACACAGCATATTAAGTTGTGTACTCACTTGTTTGTCGAAAAGTTTTGCTCCAGCAATAATGACATCGATCAAGTTACCAAAGGCCACTGTCATCAACCAAGCGGACTGCATCACAGATTTCATAGAAACTGGAGCCTACATGAACAATAATGTTGCATAAGATGTAATATAGTTGCCAAGTAATATTCAATGGCGATATAAAGCATAAAGTAAACGAGTTTTCGGTATTGTTTCTGTTTCATATTGTAACCCAATTTACCACTGACAAAATGAGAGGTAAAATGAGACATACCTGAGAGTAGGAAAAGTCCATGATTGTAATGGAAAACATAATTTCTCCCATAGTCATTATGATGTATTGGGGGAGTAACCAGAACATGTGCTAATGGAAAATCATAACATACATTAATTAGATTAAATTTATTTTCGAATTTAGATGTAGGGATCTAAAGTAGATTATAAAAACTTTTTGTTGTTTTTTTAATTGAATTACAAGGGAGTTTGGTTTTGTAATGGTATGAATCTGTGATGTGTATTTCCCATTTGAATCTTTCACCACAGTAATAACGTACGAACCACCAAGCTTTAATTCAAAAGTAGAATTGAGTTTAGTAATTGTCTCCGGAGTTGTAGTATTATCTTTGATGACCACAATATAACTGTAATAAAGTATAAATGTATAAGTTGAAAGGATTTAATTTGTTTATATGATAGTTTTATGAATTCTATGTATGTATGTGCTTTCTACTTACTCGTTGATGTCGACTTCAACTGTCGGTGTGCTTTTCCAATCTGGATAAAGCGTCGAGTTTGTCTCAAATAAAAATTCTTCCGATGTTTTAGCCTTTTCTGCTTCTTCAAGTACAATTCTTATTTTTGCATTTTTCTGACCCGTAGTTGTGTTAAAATTTGTATTGTTTCCGTTCTCAGTTGGATCATCCCACACTCCGTACTGCATTATTCTAGTGTACAACAAAGTCACAGATTTGGTTACTGACTACAACATACATATGGACGTTGATCACAAAATGTAGTTTTAAAACATTGCATTGCTAGTTTATACCTCACAAAAGGATTTCCTTCTTCAGATTTTTCTAAGCTATCAAAAATTGTAAGGTCATCCGTAAGCTCAATTCCTGCTACATTTTCAGGGAGAATAAAGTCCCAATCATCTTTTCCATCCTTATTTATAATAAGAATGCTTAATGCCTGGAAACAAAAATAATCATTTTGGGTTTCAAATATATAAACATATTATGTGGCTCCATTATAATATGGTACAGTTTTTTATTTTAAAAATTTTTCTTATGCATAATGCATAATATGTAATTATGTTTTACTTCTTTGTCTGTTGCAATGAATCGTTTTCCTGGTAAAGTATCTGAACATGGTTGTGCAGAAGTACCATTTAATCGAATGGAGTAACTTCCACTTGGCAACACATCAAATAGTAAACTGTCTTCCTGAGGAATTGTAAAATTCTTGAATGCTGTTTCATCGAAACAAATGTGCCCCGTTAGATTGTAAGGAGATTGGTTAATCAAGCTCAAATGTGATTGTTGACTGGCAAGTTCCAAAGGATATGTTTTCTATTTTCATATTAGAAGCCATAAGTATTCGGCATTAAAAAATGGAGCGCGTGTATTATGTATTATGTATAGTATTTTGGTGTAAATTATATACATGCATTTCATAATATTGAATTTTATTTCAACTTTATGCATTATGTACAGTCACAAACCTGGAGTTCTAATTCGACAAATCCAGACACCATAAAAGCGATTCCAGCAAATATACCTCCTACGGTCAATCGCTGAAGTGGCTTCTTGAGTATATTACATTTACTTAAAAGTGGATAAATTCCACGGTCAAAAATTGGGATGAATCCTAACACCAAAAGAGGATTGACAACCTGTGTAAAATTGTGTAATAAGAGAACAATCATTATTTTCAAGTTTTTTATGTATGATAGTCAAATGAATTTTAAAACATGTTAACTGTTAACTGATAACAACTTGATGGGAAAAAATATGTCAGACCTGCATCTGATCGGGTTTAAAGACGAATCCACCGACATCTCCGTTCATACGAGAAGCTGATAAAATTAGTACGTTAAGTAGTCAATTAAAACAAATACAAATTTGTGTACAATGTAGTATGAATGAAATATGTAGTACTGTGTACACTTTTAGTTGAAAAATATTCAAAAATACCTTGGAAAGTCCATCGAGATCCTTGTTGGTCGAACAAAGCCCAAAACAGGGGCAGGGGAATGTAGAGAAACAGAACACTGAGAACAATTTTGATATCAGCAATATCTCGCTTGGAGTATTTATCTTCGGCATAGTCCATCCAATGTGCTTTCTTTGGTCCCTTGTGTTTTCGTTTTCGAGACAACGCATGCTAAAACATCAATGATATTGGTAAGCAAGTATTCGGTTCAGTACAACACAAGAATTCTTATACTTATTACAAACTACATACTAGAAATCCAGGCAATAAAGAATATACTTAGCATATATTCAGCTTACAGAGATAGTTTTGACTACAGCCACGACAATATTTCCTGTAGGTTTCCTGATAGTGTACATAAATCTTCCAATGAGGAAAACAACTGTGTAGAAAACGAATCATGATTAATGTTATTTATATAGAGATGAAAATTACTCGTGTATCCTCTGTATGGATATGATTCATGTTTGTACGGTACGCAATATGTTTGTACAATTTTAATATCTATTTTTGCTTACCTAATGATGCAACCATCAACATTGCCGGTACTCCAAAAGCAAGTGGATAGCAATCGTCTTCATCGAAACATTTAATGTCTTTTCGAAAAATTGGTGTAACGAAAGTTGAAATAAGACTTCCTGCATTGATACTGAAGTAGAAAATTGAGAAGAAGGATGCAAGTTGACTTTCCTGTTCTGGTAATTTGAACTGATCACCACCAAAACTTGATACACATGGTTTTATCCCACCCGTACCAATTGCAATCAGAAGCAAACCTATCATGGCTATAGGAGTTTGTGGTAAATTCAATGGTCCAATAGCAGACAATGACAGGATAACGTTTCCAGCAGCGTACACGATGGATAAATAGAAGATGGTTCTGAAATACATATTGTACTCATTTTTGTAAACTAATCAAATGAACATCATGCAGGAAACCTTAAACACATAATAGATGTGGTTCCTATTTCATATAGGTATATATAATGTCTTTTTATCTTTATTTAATTTGAGTTCCATAAGAATTTTTGTCTGTATATATACCGAAATTTTCCAAGTAGAGAGTCAGCCACGATACTTCCGAAAAGGGGAGTAAAATAACAAAGCATCGCAAAAGTATGGTAGATAACTGTTGCAATATCTTCATCGAAATTGAGGACATTTTTGAGGTAGAGGATAAGGATGGCTAAAATTAATTAAGAAATTTTTTTCATATAAAATATGTTTAGAAAATTTATCCAAGAAATTAATTTTAGATGAAACATGCAAAAGAATTCATCCTCGGTTCTCAATAACGGTTACTGAAAATTGAACATATTGCTCTATGCTCATTATAAATACTCACCTCGCATTCCATAGTATCTGCAAATTACAAAATTTTTAAAGTAAAATAGGTCAAATGTTTTGTAGGGAAATGATCAAAAACTGTACATTGTGTGACTTGCTAATAATTATTCGTTGTGTGTTGTGTATTACTGTTAAAAACTTACGAAAATCTTTCACAAAATTCATTCAGAAGAATGAAAAAGACACTCTTTGGGTAAGGAAGTTTCTGAAAACAAAACATTTGAATGTTCGATACTGATGAATTTGCAAAATTCGTTAGCCAATATGTGATATACATACACATATTAGTAGGACCAGTATTCAGTGTTTAATTAATCAAGTACCTTGGCCGGTGCTTCGGCATCACGGTTTGACATCGCAGAATCTAATAAATCACAACACAAAAGGAAATTAAAACTCCGTGATGAAATAAAACAAAAAAAAAATGTGTTTTCAATAATATATGCTTTAAATCAAGGGGTTTCGCTGAAAATTGAACAGATATAAAATGTCTTTTAACTATTTACTTTTCTCGTCGGACGTCATTTTTTAGTTGGTTGAAATGAAACCACACACTTTAAAATGTTTTTATGCTTTCACTAAATTGTAACAAAAGAGACGATTTAAAAAAAAACAAAAACACAGCTACATTAAAACTGGAAGTTTGAGATCTGAGATATTCATTGATGAATGAATAGATGAGAATGTAACGTCGAAACTCTTTGTCTCCGCTACTACTCTCTCTCAGTAGCAGTCCACGGCTAAACTAAAAGATTTTTTTATTGCGTATTGTTCATGAATATTTCTCCGTAAAAGTTAACTGATTTTGCCTAATATCATATTTTATTGAATTGTCTCATTATCTAAAATTCTTGTCATGTCCACGATTTTCAAGTGATTTGATTGTACAGTTACAAAGTACAAAATGATAGTCAAATTCTATTGTCCTCTTTCTCTTTCAATTTGAATTCAGAAGTACATTACAAGTTGTGATAGGTATCGGGATAAACCCAAATCTATTATCAAAATAATTATCAGGTTGAAACTCTCATTACTTGAGTTTTAGAGTGCATAATATTATTAGTGAGATTGTAATAAATAATACACATTCCTTGAAGTGAAAAATTAAATAAATAGTAAATGAAGGTAATCAAATAGAGTTGAAAAAAAGGGAGATGGGAGAATACATGTTACATAGGAGATGCTTTCACCCCTTTGTAATATTTGACAGATACTGATAACAAAAAATAACGATTTAATTTATGTATGTAGCTTTTCTATACAAAAGAATGTTTTTACCTTATCATTTTGTACTACATATGCACACATTACAACATATGTATATATGTATACATACGAAACCATAATTAAAAATCCTCTGAGTATCTCTACATAAACAGAGAGAGTTTGATGAAGTACAATTTGAATATCAATCTAATCTTTGCATTTTCAATGTATACAACATTAGTAAAATTACGGTATTGTGTCCACTGGTTTTCAGCTTTAATTTGGCATTCAGACTGCTCAAAAGTTGTGTGTAACTATTTGATGGTGTGTTTATAAATATTTGTATTTTTTACATGTATGTATAATGTATATGTAAGTAGGTAACATAAAACAAAGTAGAAGTTTCCAAGTTATCAGAGTAATCACAGCAAACATGTATTTAAAAATGTAAATATTATCATTATTCTAAAGCATGTGAAATAAAAAGCGGTCTGCAGTCTATGTTTTTACACTTTGATGGTACTTCAAGTTACTTTAGTTATTTTAATTGACAATTGAATGCTCCCTTACAAATGGCACAGTATTGTATACAGTCACTTAATAATAGTATCTCACATAATATAACATATAACATATTATGTCATGTATTTTACGAACATAATATTGAAATCATTATATGTACTACTACTATGTTGTGCATAATACATACAACTAAAGCTAGAGTACACTGGATTTTTATATCTTAAAAACTATCATTAGACATGACGGAACCTAAATTTAGTGAAGATTTGGTTGTAAGTTGCAAGCAAACAACACGTGAATTTTATTTTGCGCATTATGTGTCATAAGTACTTTCATGATACTAAATTGTACAGAAACTAAAAAGTATTAAAGTATGATGTGTGTAGTCGGACATTGCAAACTTGGCTAAACCTTTCAAAATTGAACTATTTTATCAATAATATTATGTATTTAAAACTAAAGACAAAGACTAGTAAAATTGAACAAAGTTCTAGTAGCACCTGTACATTATATTCATATATAAACACATGTCTGAATATGACTGTTTTGAAAACTGGTAACATGTAAATAAGAAAACGTTTCTCCTTTGTTTTGACACGTGATGGTGTTATTTTTTCAGTTTGTACAAAAATCTGTTCGAAAAGTACAGTGTACAGTTTTGCACTGTAAGTGCATGGTCCATTTTACATGTACAACATTCTATATCTACTATCTACGTAATAAGTTCAAATTAACTACGGCGTACTTGTTATTTGTATTCATTTGCATGGGTTTACAACGTGATATATACTTCAGATTCTCAAGTTGAGAACATGAGTGACGTAAAAAATGGTGAGCAATAAAAGCTCACTCTTGTTTTAGATCGTTGAATTCAGACATTTTTATTTCGATAATGCGAAATACAATAAAAAATGGAAAACATTGAACATGTCGATTTTCGGCGGCATTCGAAAAAATTCGACAACAGCCCCTCCGTGGAGACTTTTGAGAAAAGTTAAGCATCACATCAAGATGCCAAAAATTTGCTTGAAAGAAAGCTTGAAATTGATCGAATATAATAAAAACCGTCTAAAAATTAAATGAAAACAAATATCCGTAATCAGTAGTGGTTGACTAATTTTACATTATAAAGCAGCTTTAACATTTTTATCATCCGTCTAAGAAAACTCTGTCAGAGGAAAATCGGAAATGTTGCTTTTGTTCTTTTTAATCTCCGGTCTCAGAGTAGAAGTCTTTGTTATGAAGCCATATAGTACTGCAGACACTTCGCATCCACTGTATTTTTAAGGGATTGGAGTGGAAATTCAAGGAAATTCGTTCATTATCCAGTTTTAAAAAAATCCTGGAAAAATTGTATTTACGTTGCAGAGTAGCTTTAGTTTTATTGCCCATATAACATGATTTTACATTCTAATTAAACGAGATCATGTGCATCTTTAAGCCTTGAAGCCGTCAATACATCACTGATAAAAAAAACTGTAGGCATATCTACAATTTGTGACAAAAAAAACACCAAACAAGTTTTCTCTGTATGACGCAATTTTAGCTTTTGTGTGGTTTTATAATTTATAATACATATTGCTGTTCAGAATTGATAACATTTACTTCTTTGAATTCATGTTGACTGATAATGGAGCACAACATTAATGATTGCCTTCATCATTGTGCTAGATTAATTTATATGATTATATTATGCTACACATATTATATTATAAGCCTTTTGTTATTACTTGACTCTTGACTTCGTATAAATAAAAATGCACTAATCAAAACTTACACATTTATTACACTTTTATATTTAAGCAGATACTACGCAAGATTTATGGCACTGCTGACTAAATAAACAGCTATTTTCCCGCATCATAATAAAATGGCACTATAGTAGGTAGTGAAAAGTGAAACTGAAACTGGTGAAAGAAATCGCACATGCATAATGCAAAATAATAGTATATATATGTACTTCTGTGTAATCATGGACAAAAAACCGAATTACATGCATCGACAATCCACATGATCATTTATACACGGGGCTTTTCTTAATAATGCATAAAAAAGTGAAATGTCTTTGAAGAGGTGATAAAAAGAAATATAATATCCATGTGTATTTATAAATATTAGATATGCAGCTTTTTGAATGTCAAATCCACGGGTAATGGATAGCTCTACTTTTGGCTTATTTATTTACACTTTGTATAGTCAAGAAAAATAAGAAAGGTCTCGGAAATCCAGTTCCCTCAGGTTCTTGGTTAATTGTCCAGCATTTTGTTAAGCTTGGTTAGATTTACAGATTTTTTTGCCATTTTATGTCATTTTAGCCATTCCTTTTATACTGTGATTTTACTGTGCGTATTTATTTACATACATACGTTGCTCTATGAGTTTCACGGTGCCGGTGTGCAATTTTTAAGATTCGACTGAGAATCCGGATAAACGAAAAAAATTGTGGTTTTGAAAGTTATAAAAGTTATCACGTTTTAAATTACTTATTGTTAAAGTTAACGCCGGTTCATTTCGTGGATGGCTGGAAAATTGAGTTAATTTTGGTATATTTAAAAGGTAAAGGCTTCAATTTTAATACAACAATTTGAGTTTATTTATTTACAGCTTACAGCTCGTACATATTGTGTACACACATTCTAAGAGTCAATACATTCATCTGTACTCGTTTCAATTTTGTTAAAATTATAATATTACTTACTTTTTACGAACTATTACTTTAAATTATGATATAATATATTATATTATTATTAATGTCAAGATTGAGTTCTGTATGCATAATGTGTTTGACTTTAGATTTAAGTACACACAGTTTACTTTCGCATAATGTATTTAAATGGGCCATATCAGCATGGTGGACATTTGACTTATTTTACACTTAAAACATATAATGCTATTACAAGTTGTGTTGTAAGTAGGGGTTTAAAAGTATCAAATGGTACATTGTTAATAATTAGTATGGTTTTTCTTTTGTTACAGGTTCTAGAGTAGAGGAGAACTTCAGGATTCATAGTTAATATCTCACTTTAGAGTTTAGAGCATATAACTATTACTACTACCGAAAATGGGTATCTTGGAGAAGATTTCGGACATTGAAAGAGAAATTGCAAAGACGCAAAAAAATAAAGGTTAATAAAAATACAGTTTTGGTGGCAATAAGTAGATAACTGTATGCATAGATATTTTAACGTGATTTTAATTATTACGCATGGAGAAATATAATATTTAATCTAATTAAAACTTTATTATTTTTAATAGCCACTGAGTACCATCTTGGAGTTCTCAAAGCTAAATTAGCAAAATATCGTTCACAATTACTTGAACCTTCAAAAAAAGGAGGGGAAAAAGGTGAAGGATTTGATGTATTGAAATCTGGAGACGCTAGAGTGGCTTTAATAGGATTTCCGTCGGTTGGAAAGGTATATATACTTACATAAAACATAAATATTTTAAAAGTGGCATTTTTTTCTAACTTGTACGAATGCTACACCATTATCAATAATCACAACCATATAAATTATATTCTAGATTTGGTAATATATTATTTTTTTATTGTTTAGTCAACACTTCTGAGTACTATAACCACAACAGAAAGTGAGTGTGCTAGTTATGAATTTACTACGCTTACGTGTATTCCGGGTGTAATTGAATACAAGGGAGCAAATATTCAGCTATTGGATCTTCCTGGTATCATTGAAGGAGCTGCTCAAGGAAAAGGTAAATGTTTATTGTTGTTTATTTATACTTTTTATAAAATTAAACAGTAATATAGCTTTATTTTCTGTGTCAATGATGATTCATATCCTTGCTCTCCAAGTTGTCCAATATTGGACAGCAATGAAAGTCAAATAAATGGCCCCCATTTCTTCATGTGAAGAACATGGGCTGAGATACAGAATGCTAAACAAAAAAAAATCTTCAGAATTGATGTAGATTTTAAGCATAACACATCATTATTGTAATGTCTTTTTGCTGTATAACTTCTGTTATTGATAAAGTATAATGGATATTTTAAATGTTTCGGTATTCATAAAAAATATATCTATCAATTTTATAGGTCGGGGTAGGCAAGTTATTGCAGTTGCTCGTACAGCGGATGTTGTCCTTATGATGTTGGATGCTACAAAAGGGGAGGTACAAAGGCAATTACTAGAAGCTGAATTAGAAGCTGTTGGGATTCGTCTAAATAAGCAAAAACCAAATATTTACTTTAAGGTAAGAAATGGTATTATTATTGTTACGTTTGTATTTTTACTTCAAATTGAATGCAGTACAAAAAAAAATATAAATTTCTATTACAAATTTTAAACCTATACGTTTAATAATAATATATTATTCTTCACTTTCTAGATAAAAAAAGCTGGTGGTATATCATTCAATGCTACGTGTACATTGACCAGCGTGGATGAGAAATTAGTTCAGATGATTTTACATGAATATAAAATATTTAATGCTGAGGTAAGATTTTGAAGACTTTGTTTTTAACAAAACATTATGTCCGGGTATAAATATACATATTTTTATTACATAATATAATACATGTATGCAACTTATTTGTACTTTGACCATTTTTCTAGGTTTTATTTCGAGATGATCATACAGCGGATGAATTAATTGATGTCATTCAAGCCAATAGAATGTACATGCCTTGTTTATATGTATATAACAAAGTTGATCAAATTTCAATAGAAGAAGTGGATAGAATTGCTCGTATTCCGAATTCCGTTGTTGTCAGGTACATCAATATAATAATAATATATTATACATGACTTTTTCCATTCATTATTATGCTATTCAACATAATATATGTCATAATTTTATATTTTATACTATTCAGTCCAATTGATTCAAAAGTACAAAAACCAAAGTATATTATGTCTTGCAGTCTATAGTTGTTTATAAATTTTTTTTTTCTTCTTCTGTTTTTTATTTATATAGTTGTAATATGAAATTGAATTTGGACTATTTACTTGAAGTACTTTGGGAAAAACTAGCTTTGATAAGAGTGTACACCAAGAAACCAGGTGAACCCCCAGATTTTAGTGATGGAATTATTCTCAGGAGAGGAGTTACAGCAGAACACGTTTGCCATTCAATTCATCGTACTCTTGTGGAAACATTTAAATATGCTCTTGTCTGGGGTACAAGTACTAAATATTCACCACAGAGAGTTGGCCTTCATCATGTTATGCATGATGAAGATGTTATTCGTGTAGTGAAAAAGTAAAAAAAAAGAACAAACTCATTTTGTGGTGGCTCGTCTTTGAATGTATCGTCAAAGCTGGAATGAGACTTGGAAATTTTTGACAATGTTGTTATATAAAATGTTATAAATTATTATTATTACGTAAATCAAAATTCTTGAAAACGACCCAATAGTTTTAGTGTTACTATATAATAATATACTATTTTGATTTAATACAAAAGTAAAATGAAGTGATGAGATGGAAGTCTATACATATGAATTTGTAAAAGCATTTAAAAAATATCTAATCCACTATTATTTGTATGAACTTTGATTTTGTATCTAAAAATTGTTATCCTATGCCTATAAAATAGAAAATAGCATATTCATTTTTCATTCGTTAAGTTTTTCCGATAAAAAAAATTATTTAAAAATCGTAAACACTATACATGTTAAATATTAAAAACCATTTCAAAAGGATCTTTCGTTTTGTTATAAAATAAGTTATTTTGATTCTCTTTGTGTGTACATAAAACATAATAATATGTTACATATATTATATCTATAATGTACTTTGAACTTTGAATAAACATGCACGAAAAACACTGATTCCCTGAAAAAGTTCTGTTATCGCATAAATATTTAACAATAATTAGTTTTATACAGAATCTCTTTATTTCTACATTTCATGTGTACAGTGAGACTAAAACAAATTCATCATTACTCTGCGAGCCTTTGAGCTTTGAATTTTTTGTTTACATGTACATACATATATGATTTTAGTATACATAAATAGTTTATAAAAGATTTAAATAACAAATAAGTCGTAGAAGAAAAAAGTATCATCTCATTCAAATAGTATAATTACACTGTATAGCTATACACACTAATTATTGTGTATATGTTGTTATATGTGTAGTCCAAAATACAAAATTACTGGAAAACAAAAGAGAGAGACGTTAAACGTTCATCGTTTACCTCAATATGACTCATTTATCATTTATAAAACGTGTGTTTCTTGAAATTTTTTTAAAGTACTAGAAACTAGAAATTTTAACATCAGTAAGTGATTAGTGATTACCACTATAGATTACTATAGATCACAAAAAAATACTTGTTTACAAAGATTCCCGAATCTTTGTAAATTTAGAACAGTCTTCTAATAATATTATATTATTATCCGTCTCAAATCTATAAAAAGTAATCTTTTTATACAAAGTGTATTCATATATCAAATATCCTTCCGTTTTCTCTCTCATAAAAAGTGTTGTTTATCACATTTAGAAAGTTTATTTTTCGAAACCGTAAAGAATTTATTGAAATGTCGGACGATATATTAACTACACTTAAAATCCTGATAATAGGACAAAGTGGTGTCGGGAAAAGCAGGTATATATAATTCATACCAAAACAATGTCATGATTTTATTTAACAAAATTATGTACAAATCATTTTGATTGATTTTAATCGTATAAATATACAATATTTGTTTTTTTTTTCAGCTTATTGATAAGATTTACTGACGATGTTTTTGATCCTGATCAACCAGCAACCATCGGAGTGGATTTTAAAGTAAAGACCTTAAGTGTAGATGACAATTTAGTAAAATTAGCAATTTGGGATACAGGTAATTATATATAACACAATCTTAGAATTATTTTTGACTAACATACTATTGTGTGTACTATATTACTATAATATTATTATACATTATACATATATCCATGGATTTAAATTATGTTTTGTTTAATTTTCATAGCTGGCCAAGAAAGATTTAGAACCTTAACCCCGAGTTATTATAGAGGAGCACAGGGAGCAATCCTTGTGTATGATGTCTCCAATCGTCAGTCATTTGAACGTTTAGAACCTTGGCTTCAGGAATTAAATACTTATGCTACCAAAACCAATATTGTTAAAATGCTTGTAGGAAATAAAATTGACAAGGTAATTAATGTTATATGTTATACAATACACACAATACAATATATTATTTTGCTTCTGATTCTTTGTAGTATGATCATATATTATACGATTGAGTTTTTAAAGACTACCATGTTTTATTATGACACAAATGTATGATGTGCATGATATAATAATATGTAATATGTAAACATAACTTTGAATTGTATTTAATTTCTTTACTTTGTTCTATATTGTAGCAAAGAGTTGTTACACGTGAAGAAGGGCTCCAATTTGCAAGAAGACATGCAATGCTTTTCATTGAAGCTAGTGCAAAATCTAAAGAAGGTGTACAATGTGCCTTTGAAGAGCTTGTTCAAAAAATTATACAAACCCCAGGTACCTAACCAGAAAGTTACTACAGTATTTACACTTTGCGTTTTTATCATTTTACATAATGTAAAAAAGTAAAATGTGTTGATGTTGTGTTTTAAAAGTCATTATACTTCATTACCGACTATATATAATCTAATCAAAATCTAATGATTGTGTCTGCTTGTTCTTTTTGGTTACAATTAAAAAATAAATAGGATTATGGGAATCAGATCATCGTGGACCTTCCGGTGTTACTCTTCGAGATAACGATCAGGCTACGGACTACAGCTCATACTGCTCTTGTTGATTTATAAACTTGGATTACAAATTACGGAAAGAAATCTGATTTACCGTATGGTGTATATTGATAACTTTCATGATTATTTACTCAACACTTTTATTTTGAGTCGCAATTATTTTCTAATAACTATATATACCGTTATTGCATAAAATCGAGAAAATGTAATAACCACATACATAAAAATTAATAATATTAAATATTATTATGTAAATAAACAGACAAAGATGTAAGTTTAATTTTTATAAAAAAAACACTCTAAAATATACTTATAAAAAATTGATAATATGCATGTTGTATTACATAGACTATTATAATAATATTATATTATAATATTATTTCTATTTGTATGTAATGCGATAAGAATGTTCCTGAAATCAATATGAAGTAATATAGTATTATCATGTTGTTGTACTTACTTACTAATCTTTGAACAGTGCAAATTTTTCACGAAAAAAGTTAGTTAAATGATACCCAAAAACGTATTATAAAATAATACCTAGTTTTGATTATTTACTGATGTGTATATCGTGTCATAAAATTTGCTACTTTTACTCAGTCAATTGAAGGTAAATATATATATATATATACAGTTTGTCATACGAATATGGTTTCATGTTTCATGTCTCTCTCTTTTTCAATATTTTGGTTTAAAACATTACGCATGATTTATTCGTATAATATGGTTTTTGTTTTAGGCACTCACATTTTTTATTGAATGTATGGTGTATAATTTTTATGATTTATGTGTGTATCGAATTGTCATCACTTCTTTTATTCAACTTTTGTATTTTATACACACGTTGTCCAAGTCGAATGGACAATTTGTATGAAGACGTTTTGAATCCCGTGTCGGTATGCTCCAGGAATATAGATGAGTAAGTTGGGTTTCGATTCACATGGACTTGAACAACAAAATTAGTAAAATTTTTTTGATATTTTTATAAAATAC
>JAQGBH010002647.1:0-23342 GCA_034698265.1 Sminthurinus aureus
GTTTATATTTGGCCGAGAAATGACCAAAGATGTTTTTGAGAGTTTCAGCAAACACAGACATTATTTACTCAATAGAATTATTTGTTGCTATGGGATTTCGTAACTAAAGAAAAAGGGTTTTTGAACCGCGAAAAACATGAAAATCCAACCTAAATAAAGTTGAGAATCCAGAATGGGTGATGTTTACAGGTCCACGATGTTTATTCCCAATATTAGACAAGTTTTGGAGCTTGAAGGTTTTTGGTCGGGATTTTGTCTGAATTGTGAATGCCAATGATAAATGATGAAGATTCACCTTACATTTGTCTTTTCTTTGTCCTTTTGCTTCATCCTGCCGCAACTCTTGTTGCTTACAATTAGATCGGAGCAGTACAACCCCAAGTTGTACTGCTGACAAATTGTGGACAAATAGAGGAATTGCTGTAATAAACGAGAATGGGAGATTTGTATCTACAATTTATTTACGATACGTATCAACCTTCTCATGAGGTTTGCTTTGCAAAAGACTTTGAGTACTTTGAGTCTCCTCAGAACTCAGAAGCAGAAGCTCTGACTGATTCAGAAACAAACGCTGGTTGTCTTTGACTTTGGTTTACATAAATTCATGGCAAATGAAGCATCTATTTTACCACTATTCAAATTTATTTTACTATTGGTTTAAATTAGGATTGCATGGCTAATATTAATTTTAATTGTTTTACGGCTCTTGAACGACAATTAAATATGATTTTTAGAACATGTCATGTTTAATCAGGAATCAGGACATAATACAAAGTTTTTGGTTTTTCCGTGTATCTTTTGACGGGTTTTAGTGTGAAATCAAACTGACCAATGAGACGGAAATGATTCATATAGAATATACAATGTTGAATTGTAATTTGTTGGAAAGCGGACGGAAATGAAACTCTTGACTTTGACCAACTTTTAGAACTTCGCGGAAATTCACACAGTTTGTGCTAAAAAACATGACGCTGGTATACTACATGCGGCAGGATGAATAATGAAGAATGAAGACAGTCAAATTTTAAATTTCAATTCCGTACTTATATTATCACGACTTTAAAGATGTCAAATGTACTCAATACTCAATACTCAAGTTGCGTGTCGTCCCAATTTTCAACATTTAAATGAAAAATGCATGTTGTAGTTTTTATTGTAAAATATGAAAAAAATATAGAACGAAATTTACAAAGATCTCTGAAAATCCTAACAACATGAAACTTGCGCTGTGTAACAACGAAAAAAGACAGATCATTCCAAGGTAATCGAAAGTGCTGTAATAAAAATGGGAAACCGGGGTAATAAAATGGATAGCAGCCCCGTCCACCGTAACTCGCGACGGAGTAGTAGCAGCCGTTACTTTCAGTGCATCCATAAGACCCGCACTCCTGGTCAAAGCAATGAAATGGAAATTGTCGTTTTTGAAAAAAGTGGAAAACGCTCAATTGTACTTGTTATTTCATTTTCCACCTGTTGCCTCATCCACTTTTATCTTTCCTCCCATTTTTATTCACGAGCGACTGTATGAATGAAAATGTAAATAATGACAATAAAAAGAAACTTTGTGACTCACCATTCTTGTCAAAATTGTGGAATACGGATTACGGATTGCGGTTCTCGTCGTGATCGTGATGGTAGTTTTGTGGGTGGTCCAAAATATTTTGAAACATGTTGAATGCAGAGGAAAAAATGAATGCCATGTTAACTTGCTTTAATTCATCGGGCGGACAGTAAAAATTGGTTTTATTTCAGTTTGATAAATCAGCTTGAGACATTTTGAACAAATTTATGTATTTTTATCAATCTGCGAGGTGCAGATAGCACATTACACCACCGCAAAACACCATGAGCAAATTATGATCGTTGACAATTTCCTCCGTAACTTGTAAAGCACCCTTCTGGTTTACCATCATCTGCTCGATTCAGGCGTCTTAAAGCTCTCCGGTTAAGGCCGTTGGTCTCTATCGCTTTCTTAATTTTCGTCTTGATGGAATCTTGGTCTGCGCCCAAATTTAAATTCAAATCCGGTCCGTTCTCCTCAGTGTTTGCCAATTTGGGATTCTGAGGATTTTTCAAGGAAAAACGGAAAGTAGGCATTTAAAATTAAAGTTCAAACTCAAAACTCCCATGTACATTTTTTAATTCCCAATGCAATGAGTAATGTCATACGTCAACATGTATCAAAATTATTCAAGTCTTTTTATGTTTATTTCAAACTTATACTTTGTCCTGATTGCGGTTAGAATTGAATCATTCCCCTATTTTGTGATATCATGAGGATTTACCTCTAAAATTGGAATTGGACGTGAATTCGAATTCATGTCTACCGTCAAATCTTGATACTCTTCCTCATCCTGCACATCCAAATCTGAATCTGATTCCGAATCAAAGAACGAAAAAACTCGGCGGGGACAACCGACTAGAAAAATTATAATTATTCCTAGGAAAATTCCAAAAGTGCAAATTCGAGGGCAAAAATAAGTTTTCATTTTCTTCACTTTGTCAGTTTTCGGCTATCAGTTGTCACTTATTAGTTGTCAGTTGCTTCATCAACTATTCGCTAATTATAATACAAGTGTGTGTAACAAGGTACCGTGAAATTCAAAAAAACTTAATAAATACCTTGATTTTTAGGTGCAAAAATAAACCTGCGGTAAAAATTGGTAATGACTTTGATTATTCAAATTGTACAGACAGACAGACAGCAGACAATAGAAAAAGACAAAGAGAAATGGCGTGTAAAAAACCTTGACAGAAAACAGAATAACATGTTCATAATTCATCGTTCCTGGAAAAATTGTCTATGACAAAAGGTTGTGACTGTAATTGTGATTTTGTCATTTTGTAATCAAGTATTACTGTGGGTTTTATTGAGCTAGTGAAGGATTATTGAGGTGTCAATGATTTGGTTTTGTGCTTAGGTTTTAGTAAATTGAACAAGAAAAGGCAATTAAGCGCAGGTGGTAAAGTAGCCAATTAAATATAGACAATAGACACGCCGTACATTTCCATATTTATTCTTTTTCCATCTTGGCCAAGAACGGAACAATAGAAACAGAAAGAGGTTTTTTGAACCATCAAAAACATGAAAATCCAATCTCATCTACGTAAAGTTCAGAATCCAGAATCCAGAATCCAGAATGGTTCATTGTTTGCCTAATTACACAGAAATGACTCATGTGCTTTTTTTTGTTTCAACATCTGCTTCGGTGTCTCTGGAATGTAAATTAGTAGAAAAAAGAATGTAGAATGTAAAAGTCGGCCCCCGAGCGGTCAGAGGTCAAAGGCCAGAGGTCAAAGGTCAAAGGTCAGAGGTCACAGGATGCACTTGCATAGTCTAGAACATTGGTCCACATCCCAATCAGTTTTGGCTAGGTCTCGAAAGCTGCACACACAGTATGCATATTGGTTCGGACAACTATAAGGGCCACAGTAACCCGGACATTTTGGACCCGGAATAGGCTAAAAACAACAAGAACAACAACATGTAGATTGAAATGTGAGACAAATGGACATTTCACTTTTAATTTATTTCCCGGGATATACAAAATACTGGACTCGTAAGTCGTAAGTGGGAGCTTACGTTATCTTCCATTATGTGCTCCATTTCGTTGGTACTTTTTGCGCACATTCTCCGGGCTCCATCCGCACAATTCCGCCCAATGGTAATGAGGAGGAGCAGCAGAAAAACGGGTGAGAGAAGGGGGATAGGAAGAGGTCCAGGAGGTCCTTTCGCCGACATCTTCCTCTTCATTGTCATGGATACTGGACCGGATTAGGAGAGCCAAATGATATGATGCACAAAATGGAAATGAAAATATCCATGTACAATTAACAAGGGCAAGATGGATAGAGATTGCTGCGTAAATTATAATACAATGGAATAAATGAATGACTTTCATTATCATTATCAATATCAATATCAGTGTGTCTATTCATTATCATATTTTCCCTCAGCGTTCCCAAGTTTAGTTTAACTTGGCTCATCAATATCTACCAATGCAAGTTTAAATTTTGATATTAGCATGGGTCAAAAAGGAGGACCAAAAATCCAATTATCCAATTACCTCTGTAATCAGCACAATTAAACATTTTTCCACTCTCCAAAAGTGCGTGGAAGAGTACAAGTAAGAAACGTATGGAACATCCATCTTGATTGACGGTTGGTACAGTGTATTGTGTATTGTGTAGTTCTAAACCAAGCTCCTTACGCTTCCAATCCATCCATTTAATAAGCACATCAATGATGATTCATCGATCCGCATGGACAGTTTTATTTTGGATCAAGTTCCTTCATCTTTTATTATTAGTGACGGAGAAGACAGTTTTTGCTCAGGAGGATGAAATACCAAATCCACCACCAAAAGTAAATGTCTACGTCCAGCCGATTGCCACGTTCGACGCCAAACTCGGCGTCAACGATGGTTATTCAAACACATTGACTTTAAACTCACCCATCAGTCTCATGGTGGGCCCAAGATACGGAAAAAAGAGACAAAGGTCAGGGAAAGGTCAATCTGAATCCTCGGCCCATTCAAAATCTGATTCTCATCCGGACCTAGTGGATTTGAACCATTTTCAATCTAACGTTTCACACACAGTCATGAAGCCATCGTCGCTAGATGGCACTGACTCTGACCCTGACACTGACACTGACCGGTTAAAATTCTCCAAGCCCCGGAAATGGACTGTGGTAAGTACCTGAAAGAAGGAAAAGACACAAGTGCACGTGATGAAAGTAGCCCATTTTTTTAAATCCATGTAGCTGCTTTAACATGATTTAATTTTGATGCCGCCATTTTTGAACCACAGTTAAAATGGCTTCTTTTTTTAATTTCATCTGATTGGATTGTTGGATCTGTTGTTTGCAGTCCGGGCTTCTTGACTACCATGACTACGAGCACAATGTACATGAAGGTACGTTTAGGAAATTAAAATTAAAATATTAACACGACTCTTGAATTTTGAATTTTGAATTTTGTTGCTACATTAAACGGGGAATAAATTACAAATTCAATGGAACAAACTGGATTTTTGCATACATTTTTGACAACAGTGACGACTGAAGATGGATACATTTTAACACTATTCCAACTGCTGCCGTGTGACAATGAAGGTTCAAGTCAGACTACAAATGGCGCAAGAAAAGATCCTTGCACTAAATATTTGTTCAAAGACCGCAATTTTGCAGACGCACAAATCGATATTTACATCCACGGATTCATGTTCAGTGCCCTAGAGTGGCTGATTGGTGACCCTGAAACCATACTTCGTACGCCATCTTCCATGTCTTTTGGTTTTCAACTAATCCGTTTTATACACACATTTATATCATGAGCACATTTGATTCATGTGTCCAATTTCATTTCATTTCAGCATTTGACGGAGTTAATGATGGCCGTGAAGTGTGGCTCATCAATCTTCGAGGTATTTTCATATATTATACATATTTATGCAGCAAACTTCAACAACAAGGAAAAACGTTGTCCAGTCTCAAATCTTTTTTTTTCAAGTGGATTGAACATTTTTTGATGCTTTTCCCTCGCAGGAAATGAATATGGAATGAAGCACAAGAGACTCTCATCAAAGAGCCCTTACTTTTGGAAATTCAGGTACATTTTAAGATTTCAATAATAACATGTCTTGCTAATTCTCCATGGATAATAGACAAAAATAATTGACCATTTCATCCCCTACAGTTTTCACGAACAAGCTAAATATGACATGCCGGCCATCAGTAAGTTTAATTTTCTTTGAACATGGAATCATTTTTCACATGAGGTCAGAGGTCACCCGTATCAAAATATCCCGCCGAATCGGGTTAAGATTTATTGCACCAGGGTTTCTTGGTTAGAAATCCACCAGGATTAAACTGAAGACCACCCAGAATGTTTCGCCGAGATTTCTCGCCGGCCTATTCGACAAAATCTGGCCGAATTCTGGTGAAATTCCGCTGAATTCTGCCTGGAAAACCAGGCTGAAAAATTTGGCTTGTGTTTTTCGGCCGAAAAAGCGGCGAAATGTCTGGTGAAAACGTGGTTTGTTCGCAGCCGAATTCGGTTTTCAAATTTTGATGCGGGCACTCTGATCCAACTTTTCTAAATACTTCCAAAGAGCTTAAAAAACATGTTTGTGGTCTTGAATAGTGAACTTTATTACAACACATACGACGCAAGATATTTCCAAAAATCTTCACCAAATTAATGTCATTTGTCAAGCCTTTGGGACTACAGTGTAATATTTTGTTTTTAAAACTATGACTTTTGCACTTTTTTCAATTTCAAATACTGGCGGTACATTTTAATTTATTTTGACGCTCAGTCTCAGTTCTACTACATTGATTTGTCCTTAGACAAGATATCCTTGAATTTTTGAAACTTGAAACCAATGCATTTCAGTACAATACATACAATTAGCGCTCCAAGGATATCTTGTCTGTTTTCGGGACAAGGACATCTAGTGGAAAGGAATTTTTACACAACCTACCGTTTTCTACATGATTATGATGCCTAAATAATGAGCATGGAATGATGAACGTGTGCAGGTTCTACGCTTTTATGGATTTACATGGGAAAATGTATGAGTCATGGATCAACGTGATGATTGCCCTAAGCCCTCTGGCCTTCACTTCTAGAACTACCGCACCAATTAGATACCTCACGCCTTTTGCTGATCATTTTGTAAGGTCATTTGCAAGAAATTGCCTTTTAATTGAACAAAGAGAACCAGATTTTCCTCTTGAATTTTCCGTGTTTCTTTTGTCTTGAATTTTGAATCTTGAATCTGCTCAACATTTGTTTACCTTTTACTTTGATGTGATTTTTTGCTAGAGAAAGTTTCCGACAGATGGCCCACTTTTAAAATCCACCGTTGTGGATTTTCTCCATTTTACTATTCCAGAGATTTGTATTTTGAAGTTTCGAGGTCATAGTTTGTGTGAGCCCGTCCTCTTATTTTTTTACGGGAAAGGGTCAGGTTTTACAAATCCGGCGGTGATCCGTCGAATTTTTGAGCACTACCCGTCGACGACGAGTAAGCGGAATTTGGTGCACTATCTTCAGCTCATTCAAACGGATGCCTTTAGGCAGTTTGATCATGGACCCAAACTGAATTTCTTGTACTACAATCAAAGTGTCCCACCACCGTACACCTTGTTCAATGTGGAAGTCCCCACCATTTCCTTTTATGGTCAGACGGACCTCCTCATCGATCCTCGGGTAAATCCATAATTTACAATTCAGCCAAGCAATTTGAACTGGGGAAATTTGAAACTGCTTCAACGCTCCAACGCTCCATTGATTAAATTGACCTCTAATTTTGCTTCTGTTTCTTTGTTTGTTCAGGACGTGGAACAGACTTTGGGGAGTTTTGGTCCCTCCTTTGTGGACAGAGCAAGTTATCAAATATCGGATTATAACAATGCCGAATTTCTCTTCAGTGACCTTTTGCCATCCGCCATCAATGGATTAGCTGACGCCTTTATCAAGTGCAGCAATGAAGGCTGTGGTGATGATGATGTTGTGCAATGCTTAATTGACCAGTTGCCTCCCAAGCCTGATGGTGGTGGAATGCCCTCCATGCCTGAATGAAAGTGGTCCGTGTGTGTGTGTGTTTGTGTGTGTGTTTGTGTGTGTGCTTATGCAGTTGGAATCCCATCTTTGTCATGAGGTCTGAATTGGAATTGACATGCTGAATTGTTGACATTTTAACATTTGACGTTAGGCCAACAAAAAAAATGGAAAGAAATCTTTCCGTAAGAATTGGATAGAAATATAATCAAATATTGAAAACAAGGAAATACTACAGAGGTATTGTTGTAAAAAGTAATAAAAAGGGTAAAAATCCTCACTTCGTGACGATTTTATATCGCCTAGAAAGCATAAATGCTTTAGGCTCCGGAAGCGAAGCTGACTATTAAAATCTCATTTAGCCCCAGGTTCAAAACTACTGCTTTAAAATTCTTATGAATTCTGAACATAATAAACTTGTCCACCTTTTTTGACAAAATATCCGCTAGATGGTGCCACTGTCTAGTTTCAAAATTTTTCCGCTAGATGGCGCCACTAAAAGTTCTGAATATGTCCGCTAGATGGCTACTTTAGAAGCCGACGCAAAGCGCACTAAGTCTGTACACAGACACGAAGATTACAATAGTCAGCTTCGCTTCCTAAAAAGTATAGTTAAAATGATAAAGACCAAAATAAACGAGTGCCGGGGCCTCAGAGTTTTTATTTAATTTGTCTACAAAATAATAACAAGAGAATAATTGTATATGTTTTATTTGAGTTTGCATTCTTCACTTGATAATTTTGCCACTCACTCATTCACTCATTCCTTTATTCACTCACTTTGAGCAAGTACAATCAAACTTGCAATTGAAACGGTCCGGGCTGTTTCTGTCATTTAAAAATTTTACATCCGAATAGAGGCAACTACAAAATCGATATGTTTTTGGACAGACAAAATCCTTGCAAAGTTCAGGACATCGCGCCGGTTCCTGGTTTTAATGTTAAATTTTTTGTAAAAAAAATATTCAATCATCCTGCTTCTTTGTATGTACACATGTTACATTGCTTAATGGATTTTGTATATATTTTGAAAGGGGTAAAAAATAGTCGTGTAAGAATTCGGCTTACCCTTCTCCCACCCGGTCCAGCGTCAAGGTCAAGGTCAAGGTCATCTTCAGCATTAGCATCTAAAATCTGTCCACGTCCATTCCTCACCAAGCCGCACAGGCTAATCGTGAACAAGACTAGAAGGACTTGTCTGTGAAATGTGGAGATGGAAAACATGTTGTTTTTATTTCAAGGAAAATGAAAAGCAGCCACAGACTACAGACAGACTTTGCGAATTTTCTCTAATTTGTTTTCATCCACAAAGACATACAGACATGTCCTTTGTTTTTGGTGAAAGGATTTCTGCTCTTGCAGAGGAAAATGGTGAACAACCAAAGACAATGGATTTAGTGAGTCAACCAATCAATCTCAGTCACGCCATTTCCATCTCTATTCTGAGGTTATTCACACATCCCTTCTGTCATTTATTTTTACATAATTGACTCATGAATATCCAACTCATCTCCAATTATAATTTTCATCATGATGAACAATGCCTCAGTCAACTCCATGTGCATTCTCCGTCTGCATGTCCTCCTCGACAGTTTGCGCCCAAGGACCAAGGATCAGGGATCAATGATCAAGGATCACGAGTGTATAAAGAAAGGGAAAATGATAAAATCAAAATCTGGATCAGTGAGAATGAGTGTGGCTCTTGTGTTTCTGCTCCCTGTTATTTTTTTCATTTGTCTACCTTTTGGCCTTGCTTCAATAGAGAAATTGGCAGATGACAGCGATGCTGAGACTGCAATTAATATGGACGCTGAGAGATGTGAACGGCAACAACCTCGACCTCCAACTGCTTCTGGTTCTGGTTCTGGGTGTAAAAAACTGAGAAATTTTGACACCAAGAAGCGAGATTACACTATACAAGATGGGACCTTGTTGTACAATATTCCTTTGGTAGCAGGATTTGATGGCCGAAAACTACCCAAAACCAACTACACTGGAATTTATGACGACGATGGATTTCTTCCTGTGGTACCAACTATCAAATATCAAATATCAACTCTGAACAATCATGTCACCAATCAATGTGTCAAACGTCCAATCAAAACACATGTGGAAAATCCTTGGCGCATATTCTTTCCCACGGATTTTAGGAAGCGAAGCTGCCTAATGTAATTGCCATGTCCGTCTGTCCGTCCGTCTGCATACAGATTTAGCACGTTTCGCGTCCAGTTCTAAAGTAGCCATCTAGCGGATATATTTACAACTTTTAGTGGTGCCATCTAGCGGGAAATTTTTTTAACTCGACGGTGGCGCCACCTGGTGGACACTTTTTCAAAAAAGTGGACAAATTTTTATTGTTTAGAATTTGAACCCGTGGTGGCGCCACCTGGCGGGAAAATTTGTAAACTGTCTTTAAGAATGCGCACGATGGTGGATGGTGGACAGAGACAATTCCGCTTTTGTAGTCAGCTTCGCTTTCGGAGCCTAAGGCATTTATGCTTTCTGGTGTTACAAAATCGTCACAGAGTGAGGATTTTGACCTTTGTTGTTTATTTTGATGTCATGTTTTAGCGACAACTGGTGCAGCGTTTTAACAAGAAAAAATATGATGTGATGGTGTACAACGTGACGACTTTGGACAGTTATATCCTTCGACTATATAGAATTGTGAATAGAAACGGGAGACCGAATGAAGAAGATCCTATTGTTTTACAGGTGGGTTTACAATTAATTGCGTTAATTATTTTTCTCCCATGGAAACGTAACAAAAAAAGCAAGCTACATTTTGTTGCTAAATTGCATCCAAATTGCTTTGAGGTGGGTTTGAAGTGAGAGATGGTTGAAACCGTAATAAAAGGGATCTGTGATTTTTTTTACATTACTTGTGTAAAATCAAAGGTCAAAGGTCAAAGGTCAGACCATGTAAGGATAAAACACAAGGAATCAGAATTACAAATTCAAGTCTAAATTTTAATTTTAATGGTTTTCATGAACGGTGACTGGTGGGTGAAGCACGGGATGTGGGGCACTTGTAAAGATTGGCTAATGCTCGAAGGGAGTGGATCTTTAGGTAAACAATGTTTATGTTATGAGAGTTGAAATTGAGAAAAGGTCCGAACAAGACGTAGTAGTAAGTTCCAAGTTCCACGTATGAGGAATTCCACTATATCGCTGTATCACGTGTTAAATTTTAACTTGATTAATTTCTTTGCAATACTTCCGGTCAACTGCGGACTCTGAAATTTAAAAAAATAATATTTCCCCCTTTTTTATCAACTTTGTACTTTGTACTGTCAATTTCTTACTGATTTAATGTTCAACAGCCTTTGCTGCCGCGGACAGTGGATATGACGTCTGGCTCGCCAATTCTAGAGGTTAGCTTTTCTCTGTGCAATAAAAAAATATTTAAAGTTCGAAAAACCCAATAAAAAAATTTCTTAATGATCATACAATCCTATGGGATTTCACATTATGTTAATCACATACCATATAATAATTAATAATATATAAAACTGTTCCATGTTGGATCCTCAAACCTGGAACTTGGAACTTGAAACAGGCACTGATGAGGCGAGAGATCACGAATTTTTTTTACCCGATGATGACAAATACTGGGATTTTAGGTATGAAATACGAAATATTTTGAAATAAAATTCAGCTGATTTAGCTTTCATGTTAACCGATTCGTACTAGAAATTTCTGACTATTCTTTTGTTGGTACAATTTGTTCAAGTTTTGATGAGATGGGTCGCTATGATTTGAAGGCGGTCTTTGATAAAGTTTTGAAGGTATCGAAAAAACCTAAGCTGATTTTTGTCGGCCACTCCTTGGGAACAATTTTGTAAGACATAACCAATAATACAACTCTTGAGCAGTAGCTTCCAAAGAAAGTCAAAACTCAAGTCATAATCACAATCAAAAATTAGTCATTTACCGTTTGTCATAGATTTTACGTCTTTATGCACTACCATCGAAAGGAATACACGGATAAAATCAAAGGAATGGTGGCCATGCCTCCCTCGTAAATTCTAAAATAATAATAAACATAATAATGTAAAATTATCCCTCAGCCGTACGTACAATGAGACTATGCAAGTAATACTATGGTGTAACATTTCTCGTCTAGGGCCTTTCTTTTCAACACGGAAACACCACTTTTGACTCTGACTGCAGTCGTGCCGATTCTTGTAAAAATTCTATATTCATAAATAATTCGTTACTCTTGGTGGAATTTGATTAGTTGCCAAAAGCATACTACACTCAATAAATTTTTGTATTTCCCCCTATTTGGATTTTCCTAGGCGCCTTTTGGAGTTCCACTAAATACAAAATTCCCGCCATTTCAAAGCCTGCTCCATCGGATCCTTCCGCTCGCTTGTTCCATTCCTGTCCAAGATTCAAAATTATGTGCCAGTATTTTTTACACGATTGCTGGGGTGAGTGAGCAAGATACGGATACAAATATTGTCAAAAGAATGATAGAGCACTATCCAAATGGACTTTCCGTTAAAACGGGCGTTCATCTTCTTCAACAAGCCACTACTGATGGATTCCAAATGTTCGACTATGGGCCCGCCCGAAATTTTTTGATTTACCAACAAACGTTTCCGCCAGCTTATAATCTCTTTGCCATTAACGTGCAAACCTTCAACATTTACGGACTGCAGGATCTCATCGTTGATCGAACCGTTAGTCGAGTCTCATTTTTTGTAAAATTCAAAAAGATAATACCAGCATCAGAGTTTCACGGTCCAAGTTAGAATCAAATTGAAAGAAAATATTCCTCATACTTTCTCAGTTTTCCTAATACTACTCTTCTTTAATTGTTTTTCTTGATTAGGATGCGGAGAAGACAATCAGTTCTCTTGGAACGTCAACAGGAAAAACAGCTTTGCTTATTATGGTAGTACAAATAAAAACTGCCCGTCACATGACGGGCAATATAATTTCTCAAAAAATTTGTATTCGATGGCCCAGGAATCTGTAGTTATCAGGTTTTCCAGTATAGAACTCTGTGTTAGAGCCAAAGTATGTGTAAATAACTTTTTTCGGCACTGGAAGTTTTCTGTTTCTATTAGCAAATTTAACCCGTCCCCAAACCTTTACATATTTTTGGTCTTCAGAGTCTCTTGAACGACACCCTTAGTAAAAAAAATGCTCAAGGTTACAAAAACACAAAAACTGCAGACCAATAGTACTTTTTGAATTTTCAGCATATGAAGCGGCTTTAAAAAAAGGCCTAAAAAAATTGGACATGTCGTTCATTTTAGCCCAATGAACAGCCTATTCTCATAGCCTAATTAATAGCCTTGTGTCCTAGCAAGATTAAAAACCTTTTTTCTTAGCCCAAATAATAACCCATTTTCTTAGCCAGAATAATAGCCTTTTCTCTTAGCCAGAGTTTTAGCTATTTCTCTTAGCCAGAGTAGTAGCCATTTCTCTTAGCCAGAGTTGAAGCTATTTCTCTTAGCCAGAGTAATAGCAATTTTTCTTAGCCGGAGTATTAGCCATTTCTCTTAGCCCAAATAATAACCTATTTTCTTAGCCAGAGTAATAGCCATTTCAAGAAGAGCAAAAACCCATTGATTTCACTATTTACCACAAATTGAGCCATTTGTTGCACCTCAAAATTTGTTGACTCGTGGTGCATTGAGCTTAAGATGCCTCAGAACGTTTGGTGGTCGTGAAAGCGGTCACAGTGGCGTGACGCGAGGTCAGGGGGTTTCAAAAATGGTCGAACATCTAGACATTTAAAAACGTTTTAAACTAGATATCTACGATATGCCTATCGTCACAATTCTGGCTTTCTAGGTGTTTTAGCTAAAAGAATGGGGTTTTTAATGGTAGTCGATGTCACCTTTCTGTGGTTAATGGTCTTTGCTTTACAAAAATGGTCGGAAACATTTTCGACCATTTTTCAGCCACTTTGATCTTTTTGACCACTTTGACCACTGACCACCAAACTTTCTCGGTATTTTTAATTTCAGCCGTGGTATTTAGGAAGCGAAGCTGCCTATTAGAACGGTCGTGTCTGGCCGTCTTTGGACAGTTTGAGTACGCTTCGCGTCGACGAGTTGGTGTCATGTAGCGGGAAAACTTGTAAACTCGACGGTGGCGCCATCTAGTGGGAAAATTTTGAAAGTCGACGGTGGTGCCATCTAGTGGACACTTTTTCAAAAAAGTGGACAAGTTAATTATTTCAGAATTCGTAAGAACTGTACGGTAGTAGTTTTGAACCTGGGGCAAAGTGAGATTTCAAAAGACAGCTTTGCTTCCGGAGTCTTACGCATTTATGCTTTCAAGGCGATAAAAAATCGTCACGGAAGGAGGAGGATTTTTAACTTTATTATTATTTTTTTATTTTTTGGAATTGTAAAGGACTTTAACCATCTTGACCTGATTCTGTCCAAATTTGCTGCGCCGATTGTCAACACACGTATCCTTAAGTTTGTTTCTAGCTTACAGAAAGACAAAAGTATGAACAACCCAACGTGTTGTTGTCGTTGCGGCAAAGCAACCTGTCCAACGACAGGTTGCTGCAATTCACCCTCCTTGCCGAGCCAAATGATCCCGGGTAACGGTGCTGCTGGAGGATTTCACCGCAACAAAAAAATAAATCACCTTTCAAGCTACTTTCAACAATTTATCAAATAAAAATGCCAAACATAATCCAAGATTACTCGAATATTTTAACTTGTACTGTAAATGCGAGTTTTTCAGTTTCATTTTTTTTCTGCTAAAAATCCCACTTGTACCTTGATATTACGAAAAGTTCTTTAGCACCAAACGAAAACTACGGATTAAAGCACTGGTTTTCATTTATATATATGTATATATAGACCAAATTTCAAAGTTCCTACGTCAGATACGCAGACTCGTTTTTACTTTGTTTGTCTTGCCATGCATCGTGCAGCTATTTTCAGTGACTATGGAATTAATAATCTTGTTGTGTTTCACTTGTGTATGACTTTATGTGACAAAATGAATCAAATATCAAATATCAAACATTCCATGCCTTTATTTTTGTTCATTTTGTTTCTGGCCCCGAATTATACAATAGCATACAACATACAATATATACCGCATGTCAAAGAGGTCCAAATATAAAATAGAGTAAAAAGAACTAGGAAACGTTGATGCATCAACTCTTATGCTGTTTTTTCATGAGAAGTGAATTAAGAGTTAAATCCATAGAATTTTGTAGGAATGTGGAGGAAAGACCAATCAAAAACTTAGAAACAAGCACAAAGAAATTCACAGGCCATTAAATAATTGATGGCGCCCACCTTCAATTCTTTCTTGGGAAATGTACATCCGCAAAACTGAGAACTTTTTGGGCAAGAGTAGTCAGCGCATTCCGTCGGACATCGCTTTCGACCCTGTACAAAAATTTTGACATTTACTCAAATCAAAGTCAAACACTAAAACAGTGCAAGTGTAAAATAAATTTCAAAATGTTGATTTCACCCGGTTAAAATTAATTATCGTACTAATTTAAATTTTCAGTCTTACTGGATCCTGATTTTTTTGCATGAGGTTTTGACAATCCCTGGCGTGAGTTGTTGGATTTTTCCAAATTAAGATCAGAACAAAGAGGCATGACAAAAGGTGGAGGATTTTAGTGATCTTCATTTTGTTGATGAAAATTCTCGGCCCTCCTCCTCTCCACAGCTTTAGCGAAAGACAACAGGGAAAATGGATGATGCAAATTCGCCGTCAATTTACATACACGTGCAATACACCGTCTACATTTTTATGTCTGATGACGGATAATTGATAATAATAATAGCTAATTAGCTAATTTATTCCTCTCAATAAAAATGGTAATATCAAGCCAAGACAATGGGACAGGGATGAAAATTAAGAAAAAAATAAAAGAGCCACCTGTTGTTCCAGCGAATGGGTAATTGACAATGGATAATGGATAATGGATCCATATTTAACTCATGTAATAATTTGGCCACTGGAAAAAAATCCAGGACAGCAAACAGTCTCACAAATTTCCAATGCAGAATGTGAAATAGGAATACGAAAAGAGGAATGAGAAAGCGCTCACGTTTCTCTGTCTCTTTCAGTTTACAAGTTTTGATTCCAGTTTTTGAATTTATTTTTTACACTACAGCTTCCATTTTCCTACTTGAATTTCAATATCAAAACGACTGCCATGGAAAAATTGTGCAGTTTTGGGCAGAGCAAAATGTACGCCTTGTGTTTTAAGCGCTATGGGTTTTTGCTCTTACTTTTGTGTCAATGTTCCAGCGTTTTTGCCTGTATTCCTAAGTTCACGCCACCAAACGGGCCACCTGTTCCTCCAGTGTACTCGGCAAACTTCAAACTGGCTTTGTACGATCAGCAAGGGATCGTGTTTTTAAACCAAGCCGCCGTTGGAGTTTTCGGCCCGGGATTTGAAACGGTTCTGAAGAAGCACAAACAAATGTATCCAAATTTAGACCCCGACCAGCTGCCCAAGGAAGAAATTGAGGCAAAGAAAGCCACGTTGGACAGGATGGTTCACATGACAGTGGTAACGAGTCACTCTTGTTAAATATTATAATTTCAGCCGAAATTCCGAATCCCTTTTCATTTTTCAATTGCTTATCCAAATCCAAGGATATCTCTGAATGTATGGAGAAAGGATACAGTGTTAATATTGTGTAAATAGCCAGAACTTATTAGGAACGGAGGTGATTACCAATGGCGGGAGCACGCCGTCACCACGGACGATCATTACATCCTGACCATATTTCAAATCCGGAAAAGACGCGGATGCACAGGAGCTCTTCCAATTCTCTTTATGCACGACTTTCTGGGTAGGACAATAGAAACTAACTTTAACGACTTTAAACAACTTGTCAATGCCCGTTCCCTATGGAGAATGCACAATATTAAACTGGAGTTTTATTTTTACAGGCACTGCCGCAGACTGGCTGATGCTGGATCCAGAAGATGCCATTCGTAAAATAATTAACATTTTAAATTACAATTAGTATCAGTTATCAATGGAATTGAAAAAAATTGAACAACCTTTTAGGAAGCAAAGCTTCGTATTTATTACTGCTCTCTTAGTGTCCGGCCGTTTGCGCCCGTTGAATCAGCTTCGGCTCAATGCTTCAACACGCCATCTAACGGGGAAAATTTAAACCCCGCGATGGCGCCATCTTGTGGACATAATTAAACTTTTTTGCAAACGCTTTTTATGTTAAGAATTCGTAGAAATCATACAGCACTATTTCCCCAACACAGAACAGACACTAGAGACTAGAGCATATTTTTGTAGTCAGCTTTGCTTCCGTAGCCTACCAAATAATTTGTACATTCAAGCCGATACAAAATCATCATGATGAAGGGAGAATTTTGAACTTTATTTTATTCTTTTAAAAACCGTCGTTGCAGCTTTTCATATGGTGAATCTTGGATATGAAGTTTGGCTCCTGAACGGAAGAGGTCTGTAAAACTGGAATGAATAATGTACAGTGTACATTGTAGATATTAAACAGTGTAGAAATGTAAGGAGGGTTGTAAATTGGAATTTTTAATTGCATGTTTAGGCAATGAGTACTCCAATCGTCATCAGTTTTACAAGACAACGGACCCCAGATTTTGGAAATTTAGTTTTCACGAGCAAGGAAAATACGATTTGCCCGCGGTTGTAAAACACGTCAAGAAACATACAGAGACACAAAGTAGATATCATTGGGATAAAAGGGTAGTTAGTTTTGTGGGCAGTGGGATGGGCACAACAATGTAAGGAGTCAACCATTCTCTTTTCATTTTCCTCATTAATTTATATCAAAGGTCAGAGGTCAAGGGTCAAAGGTCAAAGGTCAAAATTAGCATTGATTTTGTTTTCTCCCCAGTTTTTACGTCTATCTCAGTCTTTATGGAAAAGAAGAAGGGAAAAATATTTATTCATTGGCCGCCGTGACTCCAACAGCTTTTTTGTCCAGAACCACGTCACCTTTGAAATTATTCACGCCTTTAGCCAATGATTACGTGAGATTTCAATATTTATACATTTCTCAAAAAAAAATTTACAGCTTTGAATCTCTTTTACACATGAAAAAGTTTCTTAGACTTGTAAAAATAATTTTTGATATGTCTAATTTTTTCTAGCTTCCGTTTAAAAAAGATGGACCGCTTGATCCGCAAACACTTGCAAAGTTTCTTCACTATGCCGTGCCTGAGCTTTGTCCATTCATTGCCCTAAAAAATGTTAGTTTATGTACGGCCTCGGGATTTCTTCGGAGCACAGACGCTTCTACTGACCTCAGTGTACGGGTCATGAGACGGGTTTTTGGTCACTATCCCAGTACAACGTAAATCATCAAACGAATTACAACTCGACGTTTTATTTATTTTACATTTCGTTTTTAATCTCTTTTTCTTTAGTTACGAAAAGCCATAGCAACAAATTAGAGTAACTAATGTCTGTGTTTGCTGAAACGCCCGAAAACGTTTTGCTTCATTTCTCAGCCAAATATTAACATTTTTGCACGGGGTAAAAAGGAATTAGTATTTTGAGCCCACGAGCAACAACTTTTACTTTGGGCACAACCCCATAAAAATGACAACTTTTTCATTAAATGAGAAAATAGCCATTTTTGTTCACAAAATCGTAAAAAGAGAAAATCCTAGATTATGAGCGATCCATAAAAGTTCAAAACTTGATTTTCGGCACAAAAATACTTTGACCCAGACCCCGCCTTATGAAAAAATAAAATTTGAAAATTTTACATTTTTGTGAATTCCGGGCCGTTTCTTAAGCTTTAATAATTTTTTGAGCATTGTTATGGTCTACAGAATTTTTTCATTTTTTGAGAAAAAGTGTCCTTTTACGTGAGAAACAAAATATTTTTGGTCTTGAGCCGGCCATTTGAACGGTTTGACTGCAATCACTAAATAACCTTCATTATATGTGAATTAAAATTTAGTTGATGTATTTAAGTTTTAACTGTCGTCATGTGACTACTTAAAATGATTCTCTCGACGTCCTAAAAGTTGGTTTAATAGTGATTTTCAGTATTTTGATCTGTGAAGCCACTCACGCTAAAAATTGTTTACAAAAAATTAAAATATTTGTTGACAAAAAATACATTTGTCTCACATAACAAAATCAAGTCGAATTTGTTTGTTTAATCAGCTAGTGATCAAAAACCAGCTGAATTTCAAAAAAATGGTTCAAAATTGCCTTGCAACAGACAGAAAAGGCTAGAATCGTAACTAAAGGGATCTGTGATTTTTTCACATTACTTGTGACTTTTGACTATGGTTATAATTGTTACCAAGTGAAAAATATTGATGACCTCTACAATTTCAAATGTCAAAGGTCAATCCGTACATTTCTGCACTACATCCAGCTGGTCACGAAACCCAAGTTCAAGCAATTTAATTTTGGCCCTCTGGAAAATTTCCTGTTGTACAAGCAGCTCGTTCCTCCTCAGTACAATCTTTTCAACATGACGGTGGCGAATACAAATCTTTATGGCCAGAAAGATGTCACTGTGGATTACCGAGTGAGAATAAAGGATTGAACGTTTGTCCTCTTTCTTGCGCTTCATAATACCTAATAATGAAAATTGTAGTACCTGTAGTGATTCCACTTTGTACAAGTATGGATATTTTGATTGGATTTTCTTGGATTTGGATTTGGTTTTCAGGATGTCGAAAGAACTGATTCGGAAGTTGGTGTGGCCCAATATCAACTAGAATTGATGGCTCTTGACCACCTTACAAATGTGGATTTTATGTACGGGACAATCGGATCCGTTTTTGCTAAATTTGCTGTGATACAGTCAATAAAAATAAAAGCATGTCAAAAGATCCCCAGAGCCAAAGCGCTCATCATTAATTGTACAGGTTCTGAATTTACACCAATCCAAGAAAACCCTACTCCAAAAAAGCCACAAGGAATATCATGTATCTCGGGTTGTTCATGCAAAAGCTGTCCATGCGATAAGACAGACGATGACTCGGTCAAACAGGAACTGTGAGCCAAATTGTCAATCCAATTAATTCACCAATTAATCCCGCCGAAACTTTTTATTTTGAAATGTTCAAAAGCAGTTGGGCTTTTAAATTCCGCTTGATCTATTCTCAATTCTTCATGATTCTTTTCCAACAACAAAGTATAAAAATATCCCAATTTCCTGTAGATTAAAACTTTAAAAAAACTGTATGAAAAAATAAATATGAAATGGACTTTCCATTTTATGTTACAATAAATTTTAATTGTAGCTGGAATTTAGAATTTTGACTTTTTTTTATTGGTGTTGTGTAAAATCCCAATTTCCACTGAACTGAAACTTGAAATATAAACAAAAAGTAATTTATGACCAATGCTTTCCAAATTTTAGGTGATAACAATCGAGCAAGTGTTATTAATTGAGGGAAAAGAGTTGCTCAAAAAATTCATGTCTCGTCCAGCTCTCATTTTTTATCCGACTGTCTTTGATCCAAATTTTTCAAGCGGGGATTCCATTTTTATTCACAAGTCCGCAACTCTCATGCAAAAGCCTGCAAGTAAAATTTCAATTGGACTTGACAGTGGAGAAGACAGCAATTTGACGAGAGAGCCGAGATAAACCATTTATTTATTTTTATGTATCTCCTCCATTGTTCGTCCATTTACAATTATTTTGCCATTTCGTTGTTGTATCTAATTGCGTATGACTTTATGTGACAATAAATCAAATATCACGCTCCTCACAATCAGATCCGATCAATTTGAGATCCTGGTCATTGTAAACCAAAAACAAAACGCAAGGATTGAAAATTCAAAACTACCGCTCAATGTTTTAATTCCCAATGATCCATTTTATGTCATAACATAAAACTTGTTTTGAGACTACTTCTTATTTAAAATTCATGTGGATTACGTGCGAAAAACTGGAATATCTAGAGTGTAATTCTGCCTTCATTTCCTCTTATAACAAGCCATCTTCCGGATTTACCTCTAAATTTGAATTTATATGTTGATATTGATCCTCGTCCTCAAAATCCGAATGCCAATCGAATAAAAAAACTCCGAAATACTCCGAGGGGACAACCCACCAGAAATATTATAGTTATGCACACAAAAATCCCAAATGTACAGATTCGAGTGCAAAAATAAATCCTCATGTTCACTCGGTATCTGAATACATCAATTATAGCGTAATTATAATACAATTGCAACGGCGTGCTGTGAATTCCTTGGACAAGAAGAAACAGAATGGGGCATACCGTATCTGACCAAATAGAAATCCAGGTCTACTACGCGAGCACTTGAGCAAGTACTGGACTACTATTTAAAGCAGGAGCACAATATGAAGTTTTCGCATTGCACTCTGATGCATGGTCTATTATTTGAACACTCTTGTCAGTACTGGTCTACTAAATGAAGCTGGCTCACTGTTGTGGTCATATACGGTAGGTTGTTGTAGATGGTGCAAAAAAACGCAGGTGTAAATGGTTAATTAATGTGATTATTCAAATTTTCATTCATATTCTCCCACTCTCACTCCCTCTGTTGATCAGTAATGAGGAGGGTTGTGACTGCAGCGAATAGAGGAATGAGAATTGAGGACTGAAATTGGAACGAGGAGAATTGAACGGCAAATTTAACTTTTAAAATAAACTATACGCGGCGAATGTAAAGCGCAAAAAGTCCCTCTCGGCAACTGCGAGCGGCACTCGAAATGGAATCGTTTTGTCTCGTACATTCGCCGTGTGGAAAAAGTTGAGAAACAAACCTCTCGCAGTTTCCAGCAGCTTGTTCCGTTTCCCGTCTCTTACCTTGCTAACAGAAAACAGTGAACAGTCAAGAGCAGAGAGCGCTCTCAACCCGATCATTTATGGAGATTCACAAAATGCCATTTCGATTGTTGATAAATAAAATGATGCTGTTGTGATGAATAATGAATTATGCTGACACTCACATTTTAAACAACCACAAAACTCAGTTCAGTAGTTTTTATTTATATTCACCACTTAACAGGTTTAAAATGTACTTAAGCAACGTGTCATCCCAATTCTCAACATTGAAGTTCAAAAGGAACACGCACGTTTGAAGTGTTATTGTACTTTTCAGACGAAATAACATATAATTTCTACTTTGGGCGAATAACTCCTGAACGCGGAAAGGTACGAATGAGTTCTAAAGCTGTCTGCTAGACTAAACTTTTTTCAAAATCCGCCGCTCGTTCAATGAGTTACAGCCTTCTAAAAAATAGCGCGCGTGAACGTCCATCCCTGTAGATTGAACTTAAAAAAGTTGCGTGTAAATACTTGATAACATGAAAATTAAGCTGTACAACAAATAACAAAGATGGGCGGTGGGCGATTTGATAGGTCATCGTCCTGGAAAGTAAGCTGGATAACAGCCCATTCCACCATAACTCGCGACGGAACAGTAGCAACCGTAATCTAGACTACATCCGTAAGACCCGCACTCCTGGTCAAAGCAGTTCAATTAAAATTGTCGTTTCTGAAAAAAGGGAAAATCCTATTTGCACCACCATTTTCCTCGTGTTTGTATTGTTATGTACTTTTATGTTCTCGATTTATCCTTTGGCGAATGAAAGTGTAAATAAATTATAGTAAAAACTAAACTCAACTTACAAATCTTGTCATTGTTGTAGATTTGCAGTGGTGGTCGTTGTCATGGTCCTTTTTGTGGTTTTGTGGGTGCAGGTGTTCCAAAATTTTTGATCTGGTCACACTTTCTTCTTTTCCCTTGACAATGACATGAGCAGCAATGGAAAACCCAAGGAGATGATCCACATCAAAGTCCACGTCCTCACAAAACTTGAAATTGAATTTCTGTACATCTGATCAGCCTGTCAACAATTACTATAAGTATTCTGACAAACACGAGTTGAATTACGAGTATAAAAACAAATAGAAACGTAGGAAAAACTCTTTGTTTTTTGTGACATCCCGATTCGATTGAGAACTGAGGAATGCATCAACTGTAAAATGTGCCGTGAGAATAACTAATAAATAGGGCAACAATTTCCATCTGTTTTCAAGGATGTCTTGAACCTCTAGCCTAGACTCTAGAGGATTAATCCTTGACTTTGCTCTGAAATGAGCCATGATTTGATTATTTCAGGAAATAAGTCAAAGTTCCGCATTTTTACAGGAAATCCAATGCCAACGGATGAATGAGGAATGAGGATCACGGGTTTTGTGTCAAGCGTCGTGAATTTTTCAAGCCAAATTCTTTGGCAAACGGATTTGGAATTTGTTTAATTTTCCCCTCTATTGAATATTTTTCATTTCATTTCATTCAAATTCAAATTCGTATTCGCCGCACGCTCCTCAGACCTCGTCATTTTGAAATCCTGAGCATGTTAAACCAAAAACCAAAAGGAGCAATTTAAAATTCTAAATTCTAAACTCCCGCTCAATTTTTCTTTAGTTACGAAATCCCATAGCAACAACTTTTCTATTGAGTAAATAATGTCTGTGTTTGCTGAAACTTTCAAAAACATCTTTGGTCATTTCTCGGCCAAATATCCACATTTTTTCACAGGGTAAAAAGGAAGTAGTAAATTTAGACCAAAACCAACAAAATTTACTTTGGAAACACCCCAGTAAAATTGATACTTTTCTCAGAAAATGATAAAATAGTTTATTTTGTTCACAAAACAGCAAAAATGGTAAATCCTCCGTTTTGAGCGAATCGTAAAAGTTCAAAACTTGATTTTCAGCATACAAATACTTTGACCCAGACCCCGCCACATTAATTCACAAAATTTGAAAAATTCCCCTTTTTGTGAGTTGGAGGCCGTT
>JAQGBH010002648.1:0-23337 GCA_034698265.1 Sminthurinus aureus
AACGGAACTTATGCAGTTATAATAATAAAGTTTATGTTCAAGATAATATCAAAGATTTTTTGAAAGTTTAAATAGACATATTATGTATTTAGTGCATAATAGTATAATAAATATAGTGTTAAATACTTGTCCATTAAATTTGAAAAATAAAAAATGAAAACTATATAATATGAATAAAAATTATATAAAAACAAACTCTGATATGCGTGTGTAGTTAGTAAATGACCGTTTACATTCCTTCATGTACAATTTACACGTAGTTCATTTAAATACTACTCTTATATTTACGAGCATGTTTAAAAGTATAGGATATACTATGTAGAATAGAATATTTATTTGATATGTGTAGGCACCCTCTCAACTCGAAGAAATATTTACACTGTAGTAGGATATGCTATGTACTAGAAGTATAACACTTTTTCGATTAGATGTTGATCCAGTTTTCTACTCAGTCTTTTCAAATCACAAAATATGTTATTTGGTAACGTGTGCTGTTCTATAAAATTGATGTTGACTGCATGATTTCCATAATAATAATATGCACAACAACGATTCTTGAAATCGAAGTTTATATAGTACTCACAGCTCGTTTTATACCAATACTTGTTGTTCGTGGATTTATAATAATATTTAAAAATCTCTGCACCGTGAATACTCGCAATACAATGCAACAGAACATCTTTTACCCCATAGATGTACAGAGAAAGTGCAGATAAGTACGTTGTATAATAGATAAGATACATGGCACAAGGAATGGATTTAGATTAAGTATATATATGCAAAATTTAATTAACTAGTTTATGTATGACGTTTACGTTTTATGCAGACCTTGAACTGAAACAGTTTATGTTAGAATTAGTGGAAAACAGTCTTGTATCATTTTAATCTTGTATTTAAAACAAATGACAAGTGCATTTGATTCATAAATCGCCAATACAATATAACGAGTATATACTACATATAATAAGTAATCCGTAGCTAGTAGCTAGTGTATAAAATATATTATCATGTCTGTGTGTAGTGTGTACAAATTTTGTATAGACATTTGACTACATGAATAGCAAGTAATACCACTTGCAAAAATTCATAATATTTAATAGATAGATGATTTCGTGTTTATTGCATCACGTTTTGTGTTCTAATGTTCTAATCCTAAAAGTCTAGAAAACGGAATGTCGCAATTCTAAATTCTACAATCGTATATCTACTCTCTACAAACCTTAAATACTATTTATGTAGGAAACAAAAACGAAAAGAAATTTTACGAACAATAATATGTGTGTACTTTGGATATTGGATTATATGTAAAATATTTAATATTATATTATTGAATAATTATGATGAAGATGAATTGTTTCGTAGACTTTCAGAACATGAAAGTTTAAGCCGCACTTGATAAGACGATAAGGTCAGTAAGTGCCCTTCTATATCGACTGACTGGAATTTCCGGTTGACCATTCTCAGTATTAGATGTCTGTGACATCATCGAATTTCGTTCTTTAAAAGCTCGACGGAGGCTTCTTTGCAACACTATGAAACAAAAAAAAATTAAGGAAAGGCAACCAAGAATCAGATTAAGCATTTGAGTATTTAGTTCGTTTTTTAATACATTGAATACTTTGAAAATTATGAATCATACATATATCTACTGAACGTTAAAAGTGATTTCCTATTGAAGGTATAATATGTAATGCATTCAGTTATTTATTTATTTATTTATCACTTACCAGCTTTTCTCATGTCGATATCGCCACTACCTCGTCGTTTATAGCTCATATTCATAGTATTCACGTAATTTCCGGTGGAGGCTCTTCGTCTATCATAACTGTTCATGACATTGAGATGAGATAGATTATTCTCATTGTTGCTGTCATTCTTATTATTATTATTATTATTTGAAGGCCATCGGGGAATTTTAAGAAGTTCCATTTTAGACTGAGCACTAGAAGACAACGGGAGTGGAGAACTCTTCCTTCTCTGCTCAGTTATGGATTTATTCGTCCAGCAGTAATTATTAGTTGTAGTAGTAATAACAACATTCTTTTTCATGGGATTGGTTGATGTTGGCCTTGTAATTTTTATTATGGGAGTAAGTGGTCCATTTTTAACAGGAGTTGTAACGATAGTAGTGATTGGAAGTGGAGCTGGTTTTAATATCGGTTCTTCTTGGGGTACACTCAAGTCCTGAGGTGGATTTAATCGAATCACTGGAATCGGTTTAGTCCAGTCCTTTTTTTTAAAAAAAGAAAAAAAAGGAGGAAAGAAAAAATATAAGTAGTTTTTTTTTTACTTTGGTTCAAAATTTAAAGATGGTTACATACTGTATACTTTTGCATGTGTGTACATATTACATGGTATTATTATTCAATATTTTTTCATTTCTAAGAAATTACACATCATATTATATTCGATATTAGATTATAATATTATTATATACTTACCAGTTGTCCTTTTTCATTAACTGTGGATAATACACATGAAAAAGAAGTCAAATGTCACATTAAAATTCAATACATAATACATATACAAATTACAATGTGTCATTCATACACATCATGTGTGCATATTTATCAATACAAGGAGTCTTTTATAAACTCAAACTACAAAAGTGGTTTGAGTTTATTTGAGTAGACTTACTTCTACTTAATACTTAATACTAAGAATAAATAGATATAATATGATATATGTATAGAATTAAGTTTTTACATAAATAATATAACATTAAGCGTCTTACTTGGATCATAAGTTCGCCATCGAAGTTCCACATCATAAACTCGGAAACGATCACCATGAGACAAAACAACTTCTTCTCCAATACCCAATACCTTATTTTTATGAACGGTGGTTGGTCGAGGGGTCATATTTCTCAAGACAATCTTGACACCATCATTTCCTTGGCCAGGAACAACAACAATAGCACATTGAGTACGTGAAACTCGGATATTATCATGAATCTGAATCTGACAAGATTTATCTCTCCCTATACAAATGAACAAAAAATAAAATCAACATTTTCCATGAAAAGTGAATATTCAACAGTTTTTCTTCTATATTAATGCCTTGATTATAAATTAAAAATATCTCGTCTATTTTACCTATTGTCACAGTTTGGAGGGTCAACGAAAACATTCTCAACGGAAGGGAATCATCACCCAAAGATTTGAACAGGTCAATATATCCATAAACCTTTTCTGGACTCATCATACTCTTGATTGACTTTGTCTTGGAATTCGGTTTTTCTAGAGACTGTGTATGTAAAGTTGGTCCTGTATTTTCATTACTTTTGCTTCCAGAAATTGGAGAAACCTTTGAGGATCCACATTGGTGATTCTTTTCATTTTTGTCAAGTCCTCCCGTATCTGCATTCCTCATCAGTTTACTGCATGTCATTTTGACGATGACGTTATATCAGTAACGAAGAAGAGGAAAGATAATTTTGATATTCGAAATTCAAAAGTGATCAACTGTCTGATCTCTATATAGTATAGATTATAGTTCTAGAATATTGTAGAAGCTGCTAGCCTAAATAAAAAAAAAACAAACAAGAGAAAACATGAATAACAAAAAGACAAAAAAGAAAGTTACAGCTCGAAATCAAAATCGGAAAACGAAATTGAAAATCGAAAGTCGGAGAATTTTCAGTACATAAATATGTTTTTTTTTAATTCAAAAAAATACCTGTAACTAATTGAGCCCAAGAAAATGTGGCTGAAAACAATAACATACCGCGCCTTCTGACCACCTTGAAAAAATAGATTCGAAGTTGAAGGGAAATGATTAATATTTTTTGTTTTTATAATTTTTCAAAAAACACAGAACAGTAGTGAAAGAGTTTGGAATTCGCTTGTATGAATTGTAAAAAAGGTTCCATTTGATTGTAGATATACGATTGCTTCTGAAGAACAGTGAACACTGAATAAAGTCTAGTTCTCACTTCAACATGAACTTATATAGTAAAATTGGAAGAGATTTTGTTTTCAACCATGTTATCTATTGTAACTTAGAATTTGTATAAGTATTAAGTAGAAGTACGTGGAAGATATCACGTCGTCTGTCTTCTGTACATATAGGTATTTTATTTCTTATTTCGCCTTCATTATACAAAATGAAGATTACAGATATTCATCAGTAAGTAGTAAGTACATCATATTATTCAAGAGGAAAAACAACAACAAACAAAATATATACACTATATTTTATAATGCATATATATGTACAATGTACACTCTACACTCCCTACTAAATATTGAATTGCACAGAAAAATTCGAACTCCAGCAGAGTCACATGTCCACTCAATTTGCATAATATATATATATATATTTAATACTCAATTAAATTTAATCAAAATACAAGTGTACAGTGTACATAAATATTATGCTAAAATATATTATGCAAATTTTTCATTTTCCTTTCACATATATACCGTATTTAAAAGTATTACCACTGCATAAGCCGATTCTACCAAAGCTTTACTTTGTGATGTGTGATATGTGGGTTGTGGAGTTTGGAGAGTTTTGACAACATTCAAATATTATCAAGTCGAATAGGGAAGAAGGAAGGAGGAAAAAAGAAAAGAAAAAAAGACTGGAATTTTTCTGGCATGCGGGGTCAAATATGTATGGTGAGATGTGGGAAGGTGACTTTGCAACCAAAGAAAGTCAGCAGCAGACATCTGCCATCATCAGTGAAGTCTTTTCAGAATTACTTATCTACTTGGCAAACTTTTTTGCACGACGCATGAACTTTGCATTTTGTATAACTCAACTATCATAATATAGATAGTATTGCATTATATAATAATATGATAGATGTATACCTACATTGTACATGTTCTTGTCTCCTTTGACTTTTGATCTAGGTCATAATACGTCAAGCTGTCCCTGTCCTGATGCCGCAACAGACTTTTTCTATCACACTTTTAGGTCTTATAGACAACTTGTGTAGGTATATAATATTATACACATTTGTAGATTTATGGGGTTCTGGAAGTGAGAAATGACGTCTTATGAAACTTTTTATTTTATTTTTGTTTGTTTTCCCATCTACTTACAATCGGCATGTGCGATCAAACACGTAATTAAAATATAATCGTTATAATAATACTTATACCTTACGTATATATGCATACCCAATATATTAACTCGAATCTTGAATCTACAATCCAGATTCGAGGGAAATATGCAAATAATGTTAATCTTTAGATCCTCAGATGGGAGATGGGAAAAAGTTGGTGTTAATCAGTATTAGAAAAATATTCAATAAAATATCTATACAAAACATTCGTTCAAGTCAAGTCTCTGCTCTTCAGTCTAAACCATCAACCATCAAAATTAGAATAATTATTGTACTATTTATGATGTATGGTAATTTTCTGTACTGTGTAGAGAAATGAATCTATAATATTTTACATTTAACAGTTTATACATAGAAAATCGGAGTAGGTATATATATAGATTTTTTTGGCTTTTGGTTCTTCATTGGAAACTGAATATATTATATTGAATCATCATACGCGTTGTTCAGCATTCAAGATTCAAAAGATTCATGTGCAAAAAATTACCATAAGCATTTCCAACAATTCTCAGATATTTTGTCAAAAACTTTGGATTATTTGTGGCCCAGGAGCCAAAATAAGGATTATGGTAATAAATAATGTGAAAAAAGGATAAAGATTTTATAAGACGAGGAGAATTACGTGAGGGAAAGCAAGTAGGTACTGGATATACTGAATGAGAAATTAATTTTCAAAGGCTAGTACAGACTACGGACGTCTCACGTCATCCTAAAAAATTATAAATATTCAAGTTATCCAGTCCATTCCAGCTTTGACATATGTGTTTCTGTAATCTGGACACAAACATATATAACAAAAAATATAATCATGTGTAATAGCAAAGTATCACTTTTTTTCTCAAGTCACATTTCACATTCTTCATTGAATCAAATTGTGAGAAAAGAAAAACTATAGATTATAGATATACTCATGTAACGATCAATTATTACATACATATACAGTGATGCATCTGAGCATTTTCTTATTATTTCTTATAGGCTTATCGATTTTAGAATTTTGAATTCAACCTTCAATTTATTCCATATTAGTCCATAATATTGTTTATTGTTGATGTATATGGCATTTGCAACAGGGAAAAATCAAAGAAACTATATTTTGTACACGTATACTTTAAAACACTTGAACAACTTTAGTAAAAAAATTTTGTCTCAGTTTAAAACCAAAAAAAGTTTCTGTTTTACTTCTGTTTTTTGGAAAATTATTGTGAGTGTTATCATTATTATTCATTATTATTTGTAATTTGTCATTCGTCATTTGTGAAAAATGATCAGTATTTTTTAAGAGTGAAAGTCGTTGCACATTTTTTGCCATTTGATATTTTACTATCAGTATATCTCTACATTTTACATTTTATTACTGGTGATGGCCGCTTCTGTAAAATCCATGATAGCATTTGTCATCATTAAACCAGTTCCATTCCAGTTTTTTGTAGGATTATTTGGAGATATCCAATTTGCTAGTGAACGGACTGTGTAACTTTGAATATTATTATTACTATTACTTTTGCTATTACTATTTACATATTTTTGTTGTGAAAGTGTTGTAGGTTTAAATGATGATCCGATTGCATACTGATATTCAACATCTTGTCGTTGTTGTTGGTCAGTGGGTGGATGAGGACGAGAACTGGATCTGGATTTCGGCCTTGATGAAGAAATATTAGCAGGCGAAGGTGCCAGAGCCGTTGCCCGTGGCCAAAAATTTTGTTTGTATGAATCCCTCATGTATTTTAATCTTTGAACTGGATTCAATTTCAAAAGCTTTTGCATACTGAGACCTGCTTTTAATTCAAGTGGAGGTTGTACTGAATTGGCTAGGGTAGGACGAGATGGAAGATCCAAAGAACTCTAAAGGGTAAAAGTTAAAAGACATTAAAAATTTATTTGAAAAAAAAAACAGTACAGTTCAGTTCATTGTAAGCATGAAACATAGAAACAGTTTTTTTTCCTCTATATTATCATAGATACCTCTTTTGTGTCCGAGTTGGAATTGGAAGAAGAAAAAGGATAAGAGTACGAAGAATTCCATTTATATCCATTTTCTTTACATGTACGTTTTTTCTCAGTATGATTAATTTGTGTTCCTTTGTTATTTCGGTTTTCTAATGCAGCAGTCAAGAAGGCACTTTCACTTTGTCCACCTTTGTCCTTCCCCTGCTTTGATCTTGACTGTGAAATTTTCAACGAGAATTGTCTAAGATGTTGAGCCAGTTCTTCTGCGGATGTGATTTTCACTACCACAGGATCATCTCCATCCAAACTGAAATAATTATTACTGTCATATTTGGATTCTATATCCGTAGTAGTATTATCCGTTTCATGAGACGTTGCTGGAGACGTCCCTTTCAAGAATTGGAAATCCTTTCTTGGGTGATTTGAAAAGGTTGTGGTGCTGGAATTACTACTGGTGTTGAATATTTTACTATTTTTATTATTTGTATTTTGAGTTTTATTTTTATGAACATTTGTATTTTTACATTCTTCATTGTCCTTTGCATTTGTTGGAAGGTTGGATGAACCAACATCAGCATCAACAGTGATTAAATTAAAAGTATGATAATTATTATTTTCATCTTTTAATACTTGTTGCAGACAATTATTTTTAGTCATTTCATTATTATTATTAATCGTATTCCAATCTATTTCCGTCTTTTCATCATTCTTGTGCTTACTCCTACTGGATTTGGTACTCTTAGTATTGTTGTCTTGAACTGGATAAATCAAAGGTTCAAGGAAACACTCACAACTCCCTGACTCGGGATTGGAAGAAACAATCTGACTACGAGAAATGGCCACAAGTCTTCTGTTTGTCATTTTTGGAGTGAAAGTAGTACTGCTACTAAAAGTTTCATGAGTAGGAGTTCCAGGTCGCTCGTAAAACGGAGGTGTCACTTTAGAAAAACCCGGTTTCCATCCTGATACTAATGATGAAGTAGATGAGAAAGGAGCTAAGAGAAACTCATTCGTCCTGGTTTGGCCTGACCCGTATAAAAAAAAGGATGGGAATTTGTCTCCATCTCCTTTGTTAATGTTAAAGTTTGTCTCAGAAGTTGATGTGGATTTGGATTCTGATACGAATTTGGGTTGTGGGACAAATTTCACAACATCCTCAATAAAAACACCATCATATTCTTCAGAAGCTTGATCCTCTCTATTGATGTTTTGATTAGCAATGATATTGGGAATATTATTTTTATTTTTAATATTTGAACTACTACTGTTTTTGTCCCTAGTTTTATTTTCCCAGGACCACATTGGCGGATATTGGACTCCAACATCAACCATTGTCTTTATCTTTTTGGTCTTCTTGGCTTGTCCCGTCTCATTGTCAAAATCCTCCTCCTCGTCATCATCATCATCATCAGCATTACAATTATTATTATTTGATTCATTTGTTGGTATAATCTCGGCATCTTCCATAACACATTCACTGACAAGAGTTGCTCCGCTCGTCAGTCTCGGTCCGATTCCCCACAGATTTCTTGAATGCACTCTTCGAATGAATGCCATTCTCTCCCGGTTCCTTTTTTCATTAAGGTGAAGGCTGGAGACCTCGGATTGATCATCTTGCTTCATCCTTTTTATCTCCAGAATTTGACCTGTGATGGGATCTTCTCTGTACATTTTTGTACAGGCTTCTTTCAATGTTGAGGATTCTGGAACAGCTACATATAAATAACTGTCCAAAACATTTGAATTTACTACTTTTTTATTCATTCCTCGAGTTTCTGCTCCTCTTCCTGTTGCAGAAGAATTAAAAGAGTTCTTTGCACCTGTTGCTCGTTCCCCTTGATCCAAGTGACCTTTGATGAGATGTGTGTCAAAGTTGAGAGAGGATAGCCGATGAAACTGGACCGGACGTCCACGTTCCTTTGGCTTTGCTAGGTGATTTTTGTGAAATAAGGATTTTATAGTATTATTATTACTACTCTTGTTTGTATTTGTATTTGATGAAGCACTGGAAATTGACCGTGACCGTGTTCCAATATTATGTGAATCAACATCAATCCCAATGCCAATTCTGAGTTTTGAGTCTTTTAAATCCTTTCTCCTCTCTTTTTTCTCCCTCTTTCTCTTCTTTTTCAATTCTGGATCTGGATCATTGTCTGACAATTGGATTGTTGAGGATTTGTTACAGATTTTATCATTGTGCTTACTTTTATCCTCATGCTGAAATTGAGTAGTTGGAGAAGGAGGAGGAGGAGGAAATAATACATTTTTACAATCGTTGGTCGCCTTTGAATTCTCAGAGTCTGAAATGGAATCCGCTTCATCACTGATCACGGATGAAGCAGGAAATTCTTCAATAGTTTCATAGTCATCTGAATTCTCCTCGTCTGTAGAATTCAAATCGGAATCGGAATTGTTATTTTGTGAGTATTGATTTTTTTCATCTACTTTTACAATTTTACTACTTGTTATATCCTTTTTTCGTCCTTCGTACTTTTTATTTACGTCTTCTTGGTTGTCATTTTCATCTTCATCTTCTGTTCCTAATTCGGATAGTGATGAAGAGGAACATGAGCTTTGTTTATCATCATCCGCATTATTAGTGTGCTTTAAATGTGTATAAGGATTTTTGTTTATCATGGACGATAGGGGTGCTTCAAATGTGTTTTGTCCATCAAATGTTCTTTCTCTCTCTGCTGACCTGATATTGTATTCGATTATCTCTGCCAAAACAGCCTTAGGAATTGAGGATGAAGGAACAGAGTCTAAAGGGAGCACCACATTATTATATATTATATTTCGCATCATCAGTTTGGAAGTATTAGAATCCTCGATTGAATCCGAGTCGGAATCTTGGTCAAAGTTCTGTCTATCACCAGAGTTGTCATTATCATCCTCATTCGTCTCATTCGATCTGATATTTGACTGTCCGAAATTTGGAAATGTGAGATCATCTTGAAGTTGTGGTTGCATTGATCGACTTGCCACTAAACAGTCCATCTTCTTTCCGTTGGGTAATGAGAGTTTTGAGTTTGAAGGTATATACAGAAGTATAAGAAGTGTGAAGATGAAATATTGACGTCTCGTCTCTCGATATAAAAACGTGACTGCTATTCCGCATTAGCCATTAGCCATGTATCACAAATCACAGTGCAGTGACCTGAGCAGAGGAAAGAGGAACGGGACACTATACACTATATTATGAATTATGATGATATTGATGATGCTTGTCTAAAATGTCTAAAGTCTAAATCGTCTTTGATTTAAATTCCTCCTCAGCAGTGACAAACGACAAATATCGGCAATTTCAAATGGCGTCAAAATTTACGACTTACGACTTTTATATTCCATTGCATATAGCAATTTTATAGAAATTTTCCATGTCAATATTCTACATTCTACATGCACATCTGCACTGCATCTGCACACTGCACATTACATTATTACATTACATTATAGTGATTTATTTTCCTTTTATTAAAAAATATATTCGACATTTGACATGATGAATTGTCTATATGAATCAATGATGATTACCTAGATTCTATAAGAATTTTGTATGCCCTTTCTAAGAATTAGAAAACCTCTATATATAAAGCAAAGACAATTAGTAGTAATAATTACTAGACGTAAAACAAAGTGAAAACATTCAACATTCTGATCGTAGATCGTAGTTGATATAAAATGTATCCTACTTTCTTTTACAGTCAAAATGTATGACGAACGATGAAGCATCACAAAAAATTTCCAAAACTTTTATTTCTGTTTTATGTCTGTGTTTTATTTCCGTGTAATAGTATGTGACAGGTCACAGGTCATAACAAATAAGTACAAAGTACAAAACACAAATCATATTAAAGTTGAACTAGAGCATTACCGCTCAACAAAAAATGTAAAACTATAATAATACACGACTGCATATAATGCGGGGAAGCTCACTCTGTAATATCGCTTTATTGTAAACAATAATTATTGTATACTTTTATTTCATTCGTCTATGTGACTTTCCTTTAAAATTGAATCTTGTAATATTAAATGTTAAATTCTATTTCTCGAGTTAATTAGGTTCTGATATTATACAAAAAAAATTACCATCCTTTTATCAGTAAGATTAAAGATTAATTATTATTCAAGTTAAAGGGGAAAACAAAGTTCACTTCAAACGGATTTTAGTCAATATTCCACAGTATCAATGAAATGTCAAATAATCAGTCTCAGCTATCTTCCTTATTATTTTAAATGGTTGAACTAGGTAACAGTCTTACAACATTATATTTACTCTATTTCATTAAATTTTCTATGGAACATTGCCAATAAGTAAATCCAGATCAATAATAATAATGCTATATTATATGTTATATTAATAATAAGTATTACTACGCATTTTAGTTTTAGATTTTTAGTATTGTACACTGTACACAACAGCTATAATAATCTCAGCATAATATTTTTTAGAAAGAAGAAAAAAATGGAGAAATGATGTCTAAAATTCTTCCACACTCAGAACTCTACTGGATTCTAGAGTAGTTGCTGATGATTGACTTTCATCATCACTGTTCCAGTTTGATACGAAGTTGTTGATGTCAGGTGTAAGTTCTTCAACTTTTTGTTCATCAATGGATTCAGTACCACCTTCACTTGCATTTTCCATAAGAATTTCATTCATACCATCAGCTTCATTGGCCCCAGTTTGATTTGAGTCGTTTTCATTTTCATCTTTGTCTTGCTCTTTTTCAACTCGGCCATTCTTTTTCATGTGTTCAAATTTATTCATCCAAACGTTCCAAGGAATAAAGTCTTTAGTGTCAATATGTCTACAAAGGAAATAGATTGTAGCAAACGGCCAAATGTTATTCATGTTTTAAATGCATACATTGTATAGTTAATAATTTCCACATGTAACAAAATAATAACTTAGAGCTTGGAGTTCAATAAATTTAAAATAATAATAATTATTTATAAAGTGCAGAGAAATAATATATTACAAGTAAATGATAAAAAATATTACTGAGATTATATTGTATAAAATAGAAGCGTAAATGAAGACTTACACAACACAATCAGTGCAAGATGGTGCCTTTTTAAGGGTTAATAGTTTTCTATATTCCTTTTGAATGATATCAAACTCATTCTGTGCACCAACCGGGTTTAAAAAGTTTCCAAACAAGTGTTTCAAAGGGTCCGGTGTCGACGAAAAGGCTCCTTTGTCTTTATAGCTTTGATATAGTTTCTTTTTCTCTTTGGATCTTTGATTCTCCCACGGCTGCTTGCTCAAGAGACTATAAATTTCATAAATTAAAACGATTAAAGATACAAATCAAAAACGAACAATATGTAGTTAAAATGTCAATACAAAATATCATTATCTCTATCACATATATTATGCATTACGTATGACGTATGACAAATGACAAATTAGAAAATATACATGTTTTTCAATTAAACGAAATTATTGTTATTTTTTATCTACTTGTCATCTTCTTGTGGCTCTCCTATAGATTCAAGTAAAAGCTTCAAAACTTTCTTTTCCTCATCATCCTCATGTTGTTGATCGTTCTCTTCCCTTTTAGAACTAGAACTTGCCATTTTGTGTATATCAATAAAATGAAATGGGAACTTTTTTGTAAGTTTTAGAAATCAAAACAATCCTGTAAAAAGTAAAAATGTATTTTTTAAAAAATTATTATTCAAAAGTCCAAAATTAATATACAATAGAAGATGGAAGTAAACTTCTAAACATTCTACTAAAAAATAAGTAACTCGATATAATAATGGAGTAAAAATAACTTTGTCTCATATCAAATAATATTATAGCAATATACAATAATTATTACTAAATATTTTATTTCTGGAAGAAGAAAAACATCCAGATAAATATCAAATTAAAATTCTAAACAATAATAATTTTAATTACTATTCTTACGTAAACAAACCGATTGTAATGAAATAAATAAACGTTCTCCGAGTTCCAAGTACTGTATACTGTATTATATAATTCTACCACATTTAACATGAGAAACGTTAACTGCAATTAACTGTTATTGCTAAGATTCACGTAGAGTCGAGTTTAACGAGATCTTATAAAATGAATGGTCGGCGTTGAAATTGCGCGGTGCTGTATATCGCATTTCTAGAAAAAGGAATTAAAAACAATTATTACGTTTCTGTCAGCTTAAATTATTATGGCCTTAAATTTTGGATAGAAAAGTAGTTCAAAGTTCAAAGCATCCCTAAAAACTTTTTCAATACTATCCTTCAGTTGCTTGAGCGTTGTGGAGTTTCGAGAGCATTTTAAAGTATAGAATTTATTGTTGGATTCTAACGCCAGTTGAAATTTTTATTCAATTTTGACTATCTGCTTCGACATGAAGATGAACTGTTTTTTTATTTTAAATGTGTAATAAAACTCCAAATCATTGTAAATGAAGAAACTTTGATGATCCCTGGAGCTAAATGAAGAAACTGTATCCCCCGAAAAATTGCTAGGCAAAAGTTATATATACATTAAATGCTGAATTACCTCTGGGAAAAATCGGACAGAAACGCGTTTCTGTCGTGTTCTTGTCTGCAATATGCCATGAAAATATGTAAACGAAAAGACGGAAAAACAATGAATGGAATGTCTCTCATTTTCTCTGTTTTTATAATTTAACTTCCGGAAAACTAAACACTAAGCCAAATGTCATTATGCTCATTAGTTGTTTTGATAGACGAAAAAAATTACATAAAATGTACAAAAGAAAATAGAGATTTTATAGTGTTCATTTTCATTACAAACCAAAATCATGTAGTGGTGTGTATGTATTTTATCATATATGTACCAGTTCAATATGCTCACCGGAAAACGAGAATGAAATCCACAGAAAAATAATGACTAAAAAAAATTCTACATTCTATATAAGTACATCCTTCAGCGTTGTTTCATTTGGTTTCATTGCACATTTTATTTTGAATGAATACACAGCAAATATTATGTTGTAGAATGAGGTGGCATAATACTAATAATTTTTGTAATTATTCAAAGTATTAAATATTGAAGGTATTAGTACTGAAACTACTAAAACGTCAAAAGTGCGTACTTATTTTTATCATACTACACACACCAAAATAGAAGAAAAAATAATATAGAAATCATAAATTCTATATATAACATAATATATAATATTATGTTGGATTACATATTATTTATTACTTATCATGTTTGTACTTATAGTAGATTTCAATCTATACTTGTTATATAATTTAACAAAATGGGCTCGTACAATTTTGTTGTTTTAACCATTTTTCTTGTGAATTTTTCTTCATTAATCTTCGATGACAGTTACATTCGGTGAAATATTCTCGAATTCTGAAATATATACACAACACCAAAAAAAGGATATATTTTGTATTGTATTGCATTACATGATACATATATACCATATATATTATGCATTAAGTATTATTCATTTTTTACATGCTACATCAACAACTAACGATTATCGAGTAGCAAAACCACAGCCTTTAGTATTTACTATTTACAAGGAATGCGTAGTGTCAAGTATTTTATGAGAATATGAATAATTTTTTAGCCATATGTTATACAACTGATAAAAGCTATGATTAAACATCCCAATAAATAGTGTATTATATATTATATAATATCTTACTTTTCAAACATTTAGATCGTTGGTTCTCTGAACATTTTGAAGTATTCTTCAAAATAATCTTGACCCTTAACAAAGGCATCAAATCAAATCCATGAATACCAGAAAGTCGAGACAGAATATAAACATCAGGAAGGAGTTCTATCAATGATGGTACATGAGAAAATTCAATCGTCAAACTCTCCAACTCTGTAAATGGACAAGAAGAAGATTAAATAAATTCAGTAAATAAATGATAAAAACATAAATAGAAGAGCGCATAATATATTATGTTGTACATAATAATATAGTATTAAACTTTAAATATGATTTCATAATTCATAATATTGTCATAAATTAAAAAACTTACTTTTCATATCTCGAATGGATGGAAATTCACTAATATTTTTAACCAAAGAAACTTCCAGTTCCTCTTCTTTAGGCAATCCAGTTTCATAACTCGTCTCATCATCCCCAACATTAAAATTTTTAATATTAATACTTTTATTCTTAACATCATGGTCAAGAACAGCTTCTTCATATTTTAATCGGAGTTGCTGACAGACTCTTTCTCTTATCCCCGTAATTGTCGAATCAAATGAATGTTCATTATTTTTAATTGTACTTTGTACCGCATCCACACTCAGTTTTAATGATGTCAACAAATTACCAAAGTGTTCAAAAATACTTCGAGCCAAAATCTGGAAATTGGAAACATTCTCAATGGATAATCTCTGGACATTTGGAAATAACCAAGCGAGTTTGTCAACAACACTCTCGCAGATTTGTTGATTTAAATTCAACTCTATCACTGTCTGTAATGGAACACTGGAAAAATCTTCAAAATATCTTCTCAAAAAATAATTATTATTATGATTGTGTTTTTTCCCTTTACTTGAGAAACGAAAACTCACTTCTTTCAAAGCCAGAAAATTACGAGATACTTCAAATCCATCATCATTATCATTTTTGTTCCCATTTGAACCACCACCACCACTACTATAGTTGTTGTTATTATTATCATTAACATTATTTTCGGGAAACATCATGTTGGAAATATCATTTCGAGAAATAGAAGATGATGTTGTATAAATAGAAACTGTACTAGTAGTTTTTGTGGGAAAATATTGTTGTTGTTGTTGTGATTCTAATGATGATGATGATAATATTTCACCAAATTGAATTGATTCTACATTTTCCATAACTGGAATTTGTATTTCTTGAATTGGTACTTTTCCCAACTGTTGAAAAAATCCTAAAGGATGAAAATAAGAAATTCTTTGTAGACTCTTACGACTCGAATATAAAATCATGTTCAAAGCCATTACAACTCTTTGCCACAAATCAGGAAAATCATAAATGTACTCTAGATGAAATCCAAATTCTTCCAACTGTGGTTCAATGTGTGAATATTTTGTGAGAAGTTTCAAATTTCCAATTGACGGGATGAAATTAAAAGACTTTATAGTGTGTAGCTTTTCATAGGTAGTAAACAAATTTAGAAACTGTACTTCAAATCCGTCAGTCCTCTGGAGATTTGGTGAAGCTTTGAGAATCAGTTCTAAAAAACCCCAACTATTACCACTTTTATTATTACCAATAAGTCCATCCAAATTTAAAATGTGGAGCGAAGGAAAACTGATTACTTTATTCATATTTTGTTTTTCTTCTTGTTCAGCATTTAAGTTATCAGCATTAATATTATTATTATGACCACTCTCGTCGTCTGGTTTTTCTACAAACTCATTATTATGTTCTATTTTTTCAGTTGGTGACTGTTGATGAAAGTTCCAAAATTCTGTAGGTACTTCTTGAACGTGTAAATAAATTAAATTGGGTAGATAACTAAACAAACTTTTAATATCCATTTCGGTAGTAGTTTCTTGTTCAAATTCCAATTGAAACATGAGCTGGTCCAGATCTTGTAAATTAAGATGAAGTCTTTTCATTCGTGTCCCATGTAGGGAAAACAGCTGTTCAAGATAATCACCATCTCGGGTAAAATCTCCACCATTAAAGGAGAAGTGAGAGCAAGGAAACAGCTTTGAATGCTTGATACATCTTACTAAATCTTTTAAATTAAAATTACTTGATTTACTATTTCTTGTTTTATCCAAATCATTTTGATTTTGAGTGGTTAAACCTTTGATCTTCTTTTCTAATGATTCTTGTTGTTGTTGTTGTTGTTCCTGTTGCTGATTTTCCACTAATAATAATGATGTTACTTTTAATGGAGATTGTTGTTGTTTCTTTTTCGAATAAAGTTGTGTAATATTTTTCATTTGTTTCTGTATCTGTTGTTCGTTTTTTGGTTGATGCAATTCATAAGTATTCTTTTCTGGAGAAAAAATTAATTGTATCTTCATATCCGATCGTTCCAAAAGTATTAATGTAGCAAGTTCATTCCATTGTTTATTTACTAATCGAAAACAAAGTACATTTTGACTGGACAAATTCTTTAACATCTTTTTTATAAACTGTTGGAATAAACAAAATAGAGAGAAACGAGTAATTCAATATTCAATAAAATATATATATTTTGTATTTATTTTCTAAAATATATATTCTGTGTCATTGTATTTTGTATATATCATACATCATATAAATAGATGATGACAAAAGTTCATGCTTTTATTTAAAAAAAACTAAAAAAAGACTACATCAAAAATATCAGACTATTTTTTAACTACACATTCCAATAATATATTATTATATACTTACAAGATTGTTTGTACCAATTTTATTCATCATAATATTAGATTGATGTTGTTCCAGTTCTACTACTTCAACTACCACATCTGACGATGATGCTTCTTCTACCTTCATTTTTGATTGATTTATTCTTTTATCCTCCTACGATAAACAGAGCATATATACAGTGCTAATATTAGTACAAATATAATGACTTTATGATGATACATAAGAAATAAGAATAACATAATAATATAAAAATGAAAATGTATAATTGATATAAGATATAAGTTTTAAGTACCTGTTTCCTGTTTGTGACTTGTTTAAAACAAGTTGTTTTATGTTTTATAGTTTTGTGCACGACAAAAAAATATCAAATGTATTTTAATGTAGAATGTATATAGTTTAGAGGTCACTGTTTTCTTGAATATACTTAATAAACTGCTAACATACTAAATACATGTTCTAGATTGGAAATAACAAACGTAACTGATGACATACGAAATAATTTCACGATTCACGTGTCAAAAAAAACATGTGATTTGGAGTTGAAACTCCCTCTCATGTAAAAAATCTGTAGAAAAATCTGTTTAAGTAAAAACCTAATCACAATTAACTCAAATGAGAGGTATAAAACTAGTGATTTATATAGTTACTGTTATAGTCAGTATTATCTCCAGTTGTACATTAAAATAATTCTGTATATTATTTAGGATTTAGGTTCCAAATTCAATTTTGTATTTTGTAGTCTTTCTACTGCGTGTTTCAATCTGTCTCCTTGCAGATATTTTGCAATGAAATCATTTCATAGAAATGTGAAATGTGAAGCTTGGTAGATTTTTTGCAAACGATTGCGGGGATGAATTGCAAAATCACCTTTCTTTAATGCGGAGAAAGAACTGAGCAAAAAGATTCTCTCAAAACAACTGAAAAGAATGAGAGATGAGAAGCGTTTGAAGCCCTACAAAATCCTTTCAGTTGTAACCGATAAAACTGATAAAATGTAAAATGTAACTGATAAAAAAGTAGGAGAAAAATCATCAGTTTCTTGCGTTTCTTTTGCAGTTTCTCTCTTGTCTCATGCACTTGAAATTTGCGTAGGCTCGCGTAATGTAAATTACCTATTAGAGTTGTTCTTCATATTTTTCATAAAATATATTATTCGTAATTCGTAATACAAGACACATGCATTATTTTTATTTATTTACATTACTCATTACTTGTAGAAATAGATAAAATTATTATCTGATTTCAGAGATTCTATATAATGTGAAATGTGAAAGAGTGTTATCATAATTTTTTAAAGTCTATAAAAGGCTAGCACAGCTATCAAATATAAAAAGTATCAACCGCGTGTCTCCTCAAATTATGGCTTATTATGGCTAGTAAGTACATAGTTTATATAACTTATATTACATCGCATATATACATCATATGTTCATGTTTTTATACATAATATATGGCTCTTTAACTAGAAACAGAGAATGACAAAAGACAAAGGGTGTAAAAATACTAAAAATTTAGATTTTCGAATATTTCTTGTTTGGTTATTATTGGAGTTTGCTTCAACCTCTAGGCTAGAGGCTCGAGACTCAAGACAATTCATAAATCAGATATTATTATAATATTCATGGGTCAAATTATATATTTACCTGGTGCCTCGAGTATAAATACACATGTGTGTATTATACAGAGAATAATGATTACAAATAGAAATTCAAAAGAAGGTCGAAATTTTACCTTTACCATTTACACCTGTCTGTAGTCTCTATTCTGTATAACATTATGTCTTAAACTTGAGCATGTAGAATTTTAGGCACCATCCGTCTTGCATGTCTATTAATATTGTATTGTTATAGTTTAGTCGTACCACAGACTTCAAATATATATACATTTGACATTACACAGAACACAGAACAAAGGTCTCATGTAAAATAAACCGTCTAAATTGTGAAAGTAACTACATATATGCAATATGCATGCTGTTTTTAGCTACGTATACAAGATACAAAATGAGCAAGAGACAATGAGATAACTAGACATTATAGACAGTCATATTGCATGCTGATTCTGATTTACAATATCCACATATATATGATACACGACTGGTTTCATGGAATGTGTCCAGAATTCACAGGTTTAGTTCAAGCTCAAAAGTGACACAGTGAGTGTGTCGATTAAGATTAAACACGAATGTTCATCATCAAGTGCTGAATACTAGAGCTCACTACTGTGGATAAAATTGTGCAACAATTGATAAAAATGATAAAATAGAGACAGAAGGCAGTGAACGTCAGAAGAAAGTCGTTGTTTGTTGTGTGTAGTACATTTTGTGGATTGTAGTTAGTAGATATTGAATAATACATTGTGCAGTGCACATAGTTTAAACATAGTTTTTTAGTTTGCATTGTTAAAATTGTTACATTTTGGATTTTGGAAGTAAACAACTTTGAAGACGGTTGCACATTTTACATTTTACTCAGCATCAGCCCAATACCCAACGTCCACCAGATTCTGACCAGGGTAATGTGAGACATTTCATAATTCATAAAATACCTGTTTAACCTTTTCAAAATGCTATCATGTGATTTTTGGAAACGTTGATTCGTAGCAATTAACAATTAGCAGTACTTACACCACTTTTGTAACTTTTAAGAGCTTCGTACACGGCGATCGCACAAATCACAACAGACAATAGATTGCAATTGTAATGTTTCTTTATACTTTATAGATTTGTCTCAATTAAAATTATTAAAATCTCTGTGTTATGATTTGTATATGTTTGTGATTTGTGATGAATGAAAAAAAGTAACGTGTATTTAGTATTTAGGCATTCATACATTTTTTTTTACTTTTTACCTTGCACACAAAATGTTTCAAATTGTGTTTTGTTTACACTCTAAAGTCTAAACTCTAATATTTGGCTTATAAATAATGCCATAAATTTCCATTTTCAATACTAAATTATGTTCGGTTTACATTACATTATTTAGCCTGTGAGCTCTGAGTAGAGAGTATGCATAAAGATTGGGGTTTGGGGTTTGTATAATAATTTTAAAATTATACATGTTTACTGGGCACTGGGCACTGGGTCACGGCAGAGAATGATAGCAATTGTAAATTTAATATACACAAAATACGCAAAGCATTATAATTTATAATGTATAATACTGAGACGGTATGCACAGCAGGTTCTAAAAGTATCTACTATCTCCATGTCGAGATTATATAACATTTAACATTATGTCATCTGCTTATAATAAGAGCCAGTGACAATAATAATAACAGGCAATCATGTAGTCACAAATGATAGTGAGGACTGAGGACTGGGGAAGAGGATGCATAGATACGCAGATCATAGATATATAGATGTTGCAGAGAAGACAAAATTAGTACCTAATTATGATTATTATTACCTTTTCATTTACCACATAGACCTTAAGGAGGAAAAGTTGCATGTATGAACAACGTGATGACAAGACCAAAACTGCAGACTTCAATTTCACATACAAACTGCAGTGCATGTATATTGTTAGACATTGTACAAAAAAACACTGCCAAAATTTTCAATTGCAAACTGACTTTGACATTGGACAGGTACATACTACATACATTACATATAACATAATACATCTTATATCTTATAACTTATAAAATGGCATATTATGGTAACTTTTGCCATGATCAATGATTCTGATTTTAGAACTTGCTCAGAATTCAGGATCTAAAACTGTTCCACTTTTGAAACTTTTAAATATATACAGATAATTTTTTTATTTTAGAATTTCTAACATTTTAGATTTTAGTAGGATCCAAAATACAAAACAACAATATTTCTGACGTCTAGTCTAGTCTCGGGTAATTCAAGGAAAATTGTTGAAATAACGTCAAATTTTGATTTGATATTTTAGTGAGTTTGATTTTCATCGATTAGCATTGATTAACACGGAAAATTAAAATTAAGACATGCATTGTGCAAGATTAAGTAGTTCGTTTTGCAGCAAAACTTTTGCTACAGGCTAATACAGGCTAGAGGAAGAAATTAAAAAGTTCAGGAAATTCTACGTAGGATTATGGAATTTTCTCTAATAAAAGCAGAATAAAAACATGAACAGAGGAAAAGGGAAAAATTATACAATAAATTTAACTAAACTTATTTAACTTTGTCCTTTGGACATACTGAACCTGAGCAGTGAATATTGAACATATTTTACAGTTTGTGATTTTTCATTTATATGTTATATGCCTATTTAAAATATTGTGGATGGTGTGGACCTTGTCTCGGGTTATCTTAATGACAAGATGCATTAAAAAGTGAAGAGTGATGACTGATGACCATTCATTTCGTGTTTCATCGTTAATCCTTTGAATCGCTTTCATGTTTCATACATTTCATGCAAGAAAGATATTAAAATGAGAGAAGATTTGACGACGATTTATTTTCACTGTGTCTACCTAATTGTGACTCTAAGAGTTTTCTCCCCATTCCTGGTCTCTCATCTTCTCGTTGGTCTTTGGTCTTCAAATTGACTTTATGTAATATACATAATCTGATCGTCGTTTTCCCTGTTCCCTGTTGTCAGTTCTCACTATCCTTATGTGATCTTTGCGTGTTCTTCATTCACTGTTCACTGTCTAATGTCCCAAAGTAGACATTTTACAGATCGACCTTAGACTAGCAGCAACTTAGCAGCAACTCATATTGAATCGTGAGCACACTTCATGCTTCTTTTTGTTCATTGGTATGAAATGAACAGTGAGAAGTGTGAAGTGCGACGTACTACAGTGTAAAATTTGACAGCAATTATTGACAAATCCACTCTAATATCCATTGATCTTCTTTATTATATTTTGTACAGAATAGAGAATAGAAAAAAAAATACAGCAGTGATCAGTGAAAGTGACTGTAAAAATGAATGAGACGTTGAATTCCGTAAACGAGACGATACCAGTGATGGCGAGTAGAAGTGTACCTGAGTATAATGCTGGGGATATAACATTTGTCCTCATTTCAACGGCGCTCGTATGGCTCATGGTTCCAGGTAAATATTTTACACGTGCATAAAAATTTTGTTAGTTTTTGACATTCGATGACTACACACTAACACATGAATGAAGAACTAAATACCATTGTAATGTGTTAATGTTCATTTTCATGTTTTTGTCCAGGTGTGGGTTATTTTTACAGCGGAATGGCACGGAGTAAAAATGCTCTACATCTGATTATGCTAAGGTATGGACAAATCATAAATTTTTCATTTCCACTGATTACTGATCTATAAAACGTGCAAACGAGAAACAAAAACGACGCACGGATAGATATGAAATATGAAATGATTAGTTTTCCGTATCAGTATGTGGTTTCAATTTTTGGGCTGATTTATAAATTTGTCTCATTATTTTATGCTCAATGTGCAGTTGCTGGTCCATAGCTGTTGTTTCTATTCAGGTACATAAACTGACTGGATTTCCCATTTTCGTTAATTCGAAATTTGAAACATGTATGAGTGAAAAAAGTAACTTTGTATAGAATGTGAAAGCAAACAAGGATTAATTTTTTCCATCTTTTTTTCCTAGTGGTTTTTGTTTGGATATTCACTGGCCTTCAGCCGAAATGGATATTATGGTTTCATTGGGAATTTCGATCATGCCTTTCTCAAAGACGTTCTTGATGGACCTTCTGATGGAAATTCAAAAATTCCAGATTTGGTCTTTTGTATTTACCAATCCATGTTTGCCGGTATTATTTTTATTTACAATCAAACAACACTTTTATCTCTGATTCCTGATTCTTCTTTCATGTATTTACTGAAATTAACCTGAATTTAATGCATGCGTGTTAGGGTGACCCGTTTTATCCCAAACGTACAAATCCCAAGTTTTTATAACTTCCACATGTTTGGACGGGCTGAAAAACATTTTCTGTGAAGTTTGGACTCAATCCGACTTGATTTAGGGGTCAAATCACGAGGTCAGAGTGCCCAAATTGGAAAAAAA
>JAQGBH010002649.1:0-23333 GCA_034698265.1 Sminthurinus aureus
AAGTTTTATACCAAATGTGGACCGATCTTGACCTCTGGGTCAAAGAACCGTCGATTCTTGAACGGTTCCACAGTTCCGACACTTAGAACCGCGGTTCCGGTTCCAAACGGTTCCGAACGGTTCTACGGTTCTACTGTTATAAACGGTTCTACGGTTATAAACGGTTCTACGGTTTCAAACTGTTCTAATTTTTTCCTAAAAATTGGGCAAAATGGCGTTTTAGTGGCTAAAATCATAATATTTACTTATATTTCCCGCATCAAAATCTGAAACCCGGATTAGGTTGGATTTTTCGGCCAAATTGTTGCCCAATTTTCGGCAAAAAAGTAAGAATGACCAGACGAATTTTGGTGAACTTGGACGAATTTCGCCTGGATTTTCCAGGTAGTTTGTCGAATTCGGACGAGTAGGCTGCTGTTTTCGGCTGAAAATTGGGCCGAACTTCTGCGACAATAAATCCCAACCGAAACCCGCGGAAAATTTTGATAAGGGTTGACAAACAAAAATACCAAAAGGTGGGTTTGTTCCGGCTTTTTTGTAATTCGTAACAATTGTTTTAAATTTTGTTCACACTTGGGACCACCCTGGACCCTTCGGAACCGTAGAACCATTTAGAAACATTTAGAACCGTTCGAAACCGGAACCGCGGTTCCGAATGGTTCTGAAAAATTTTTCAACCGGTTCCACGGTTCTTAAAATTGGAACCGTGCAGACCTCTAGTTTTGTGCATAATTCATCTCATTTTAAAATCATTACATCGGATCAAAGTTTCACTTGATAAAAGCTCATTTCAAAATCATTGGAAATTAAGATTCTTTGAAATGTTGTACAAGCAAATATGAACATAAATAGAAAGAGGAAGAGTATACTAAACAGAAATTGGCTTTCACATGGCAAAATTTTAGAACGTTGTCAAACTTTTACAAAAGTCAATTAACAATTGTACAATGTTTTAAACAATTCGAACTGCACGTACTTTTGTAATTTGTATTGAATGGCTAATTTTTATTAATGATTAATGGTGCTTTAAATACTGGACATTAAGATGAAGAGTAAACTGTGGAATGCGATTGGTCTTGGCACTGGCAAAATATTAGAACGGCGTCAAACTTTCAACCATATTCACCCAAAGCAGATTTTCCTAAAAAATCAATAATCCTGAATCACGAACATTAAACATGATTGAACTTTGTTGATGCAGCTCACCTATCAAATTGATTAAATTTAAGCAGTGTAATCAGTCTTCTGCATTCCAACTTGTGTTTGAGTTTTGTGATATGATTTTTTACCTGACGATGCTCACATAAGATGAAGAGTAACCTACTGAACCGGGTTTTGCTGGAGGAAACGACAAAACCTTACAACGGCGTCAAACTCTACCAAAGTCATAATTTTTACAACAAGTATCTGCTACAAAATTTTAAATCTAAATATTGATGTTTTATGTTCCAACTTGCACTGATATTTCGAGTTTTTATTTGCTGGCTCGGAAGCTGAAAAAAAGAGCTGTCAAAAAATTCAAAGCCAATGTTCAATTTCCCCTGCATAAGTATGAAAAATGTCCAATTTGTTCTGAAGCCCGAGTTACCGTATGTACATTTTGAATCAGGTTTTTTACATTGTGTCCTTGTGTTTTTGTCACCAAATAAAATGGCCATGTTTTGATGGTTGATGCTGGATGCTGAACTTGAAGATTTTTAAGCTGTTTTGAGTGTTGAAGGTTCAAGTGAAAGTTAAAGCGAACCTCACCCTTTGATTTTCGACTTTCGACTCTCAGTTTGAGTCCCCATTCAAGTTCAATTCAAATTCCAATTCCAATTCCAAATGTCAAATGCACACAAACAAAAGTGTAAATTCACGATTCCTCCTCGATTGTTTTTCTCTTCATCTTTTTCACACTTCATATTAAATATGCACAAACGCATATGATTTCCCCCCACAAAGTCGTTCACGTGAAACATCAAAATTTAAAAACTCCAAAAATATTCAGCTCAATCTCACCTTGAACTTCAAAATCAAAATTCAACATCAACCCCACGCATTTTTCTCTTTCTGTGTTTCTGCTTTCTCTAAAGTCTAAAGTTGCTTCACAGAATCCCTTCAGGTTGTAAAAGCTGTAGAATATGTACAGTAAAGAGTAAACAAAAAGATGAAGGTGGTTTGAAAAAAACTTGAATTTCCCTGAAAATTGAACAAACATTTTTTAAATAAACTCAGATTTTAAATTCTAAAACGGAATAGTGTGCGACACGCATAGAAATTTTGAAGGCTCCAGTGAATTTTAAAGTAAATTCTCTATCAAGTATCAAATACAACTGACAATCAGGATCCATTCTGATTAAAAAAGATCACAATTTCTCAGCTCAGCTCAGTTCAGCTTAGACCACTCAACAAAATAAACAAACTGAACCCCAAAAATTTGGGTGAAACAGGTTAAAAATCAGACAACTACCCAGATTTTTCCACTGCCATGAAATTGAATTGATTTGCCACTTGAGACCGATTAAATTTACATCGTACAATGTACGTATAAAATTATACGGTTACCCTGTTATTCCTAATAGAACATTGAACTATTTAATGTGTATAAACGATAAATTGTGAATTGTGAATGAACTACGCAACCTACTGCTCTGCACTTTACACTTGATGCTTGACGCAAACCAATTTTAGACATTACACATGTTTCCTGTTCTTTGCTCAATGCTCAATTCTCAATGCTCATGTTATATTAAAACTGTCTTTAGTCGCATCAGTGTGTAAACTGTATTAAACTTGACATTCGATTCCTAATTCCAAGCTCTAAGCTCCAAGTTCCAAGTTCAGCCTCTTTGATCTCTATATTAAGCTTTTAACTTTGAGTGTCGGATTCAGTTGGGTTCAGACTTCAGAACCAACGTCAAAGACAAAGTCAAAGTCAAATCTACGATCAATCCAAAGCCAAAGCCAAGTCAAAGCTATGCCAAAGACAAAGTCAAAGTCAGGTTCACAGAGTGAAAGAGAAGGAGGATGCAGATTAAAAGGTGACAAATGAGAAGAGACTGGAGACGGAGCCAGAGCCAGAGCCAGAGAACTTGAATAGAGAGCTTTGAATAGTTGAACAGTTTAATAGCTCAATGGCTGAATAAAGGCTACACGACTACATGACTACACGACTTTCCATTTTCATCCTTCGTCTCGTGTCTCGTGACTTCCGATTCCTTTTCCGATTCCGGTTTCCTGAACATTGTAGATACTTTGCATTACAAATTGCTCCTTTGTTTCACGTGTCACCAGTCGCCGTGCACCGTAGACCATGCACTGCACATTATGGATCATGGGCTATGCTTTTTGTCCTTTATAATATATCGCTCATGCAGTCTGGAGTCTGGACTCCGGATATAGATGCATATGCTACAAAGTACAAACCGCTCTCATGTTTCCAATCACACATTCTAATTTCTAATTTCATTAGTGAATACAGAATACAGAATCCGGGAAAAGAGCCTTGCTGCAGTAGATAGCAAATAAATTAGTAGCTGCTCCGACTGCGACTACGACTGTGACTTTATAAAAGGTAAAAGGCAATTTTATCCTCTATCCATCTCGTTGTTTGTACACTGTGCAAATAAATGGTATGCATATTTTGTTTTGTGCAGCGTACATAAAAACTATATTTAATCGGGATTTGAGATTCAAGCAAATTTTGGAAACATGAACCGAAAATGAGAATAATTCTAACGCCGTTTAAAGTTTTATATTATGATTTTTGCCCCGAGGGGAGTGAGTTAAGTTTATCATAGTGTTGTTAATACAAACTAGAGATTATCGAAAGCCTTTTAATTATTTAACAGTTGGCTGTTTTTGTAAAATGGTACAACATTACACTTTGCAGTATTACGCGATTTGAAAACGTGTTGAATTGTACATACTTGTCATCGAAACCTGAACTTTTTCATTGAACCTCTTATATGAATCGCGTCAGTCGTCTGTTTTTTGAACCGTCTCAGATTCAGACTGAGATTTAAATTCTTGAAGACACTCCAGCCTTCTCTATTTTTAATGCAGCTTGATTCCCTATTAATTATTGATTCAAATCTCGACTCATTTAAAATTTCAACCTCGCTTTTGAACCATCTACTTTCTACTTTTTACTTTTATACTTTATACCTTTTTGATAGAAAAATGACAGAATTACTTAGCTTTCTTTCTTTTTGTCCTCTTCTATGTCTATTTTGTTTCTCTATTTCTATCTTTATCAATAAGTCTACTCTAATTGTAAGTCTAGCTGAAAGGAAGAAGAAAAAACTAGGGAAATCAAATTAAGCGACAAACTTTTCTCCCATCTTCACTGTCTCGTGTTTCTTCGTCCCTTTTAACGTACTTCCAACTTGGAATGTAAGACAAAGAACACGAGGAAACTTAAAACAGAAACAGATACAGACACAGACACGGATTATCTGTGTCTGTGCAATGAAAATGATGATCAAGATGATCACGATGATTCAGAAGTGCAGCAGAAGGATGATGATGATTCAATACAAGATGCGAGATGCGAGATGCGAGATACGAGATACAAGACACGACACTCTAAACTCTAAACTTCCCAGAGAAACATGAAAGTTCCGCAAAGATTTCAAAAGCAGAGAACATTTTTGGCTGTATCTATTGAGCATTGAGAATTAAGCATTGAAACAGAGAAGACGAGCTGGGAGAGGAAAGTCCTCTCCAGTGCAACTCAATACTCAACACTCAACAACAAGAAACAAGAAGAACAGAAGAAGAGCCAGAAAGTGATTGAATCCGTATATTCGTATTTCTCTATTATAGTTTGTCCAAGTCCAAACTTTCATTTCATTTCATTGCATCTCTATTAAAAGTTCAAAGGGAAACCAGAGCCAAAGTCAGAGCCAGAAGCAAAAGAAGCTGAGCTAAAACAAAATCCAAAAGGACACGTAGATTATTGAGCACTGAGCATTGAGCAAGTGTAATGTTTTATGATATGCATCCACGAGTAAGAGTACGAGCGTGAATTTGAGTTTGAGTTTGAGGGTGTTGTTTCACTTTCTCGCTCGCGCTCTCTCTCTCTGTCTTTTTCGGTGGGGGAGGCAAATCCAAATCCCAATCCAAATCCGTATTCGTATCTGAAGCCAACTCCAAAATGGAATTTGAGATGCCATGCGATTGCCATGGTCTCGTTTCTCATAATAAAGTACTTGCTTTTCCTCCCTCGTAAATTCATTTACGTCCTCATATAAAATTCTAAGACAAAAAAGTTGAGATTCTTCTTCGTCTTCCCTTCATCTTGAGTCTCGAGTCTCGAGTCTTGAGTTTTGTTCAGTTTTTTACGTAGACTGGAGACTGAAGACTGGAGAGTGGATTGTTCATCTAATAGAAAATTACAAAACTCTTCCACTTAAAAAATAACACGAAAACTCTCCCGTCTCCAGTCTCCAGTCTTTTCCTCTCTAATGCAATATAAATAAAATACACAAACTTTTCCTCATTCTTCCTCAAGTGAAGAAAGAATTGGAATCGAAAAGGGATGAAAAAATCCAGAGATGTTTTAGAAACAAAAAGACACCAAAACATAAGAACACGAAACGTGAGCGTTCTCTTTTCCACGTCGATGAAATTCTCTGTTCTCTAGACTTTGATGTGGATTTGATGAGTGTTGTCGTTAGATGTTATCCATTATCCATTATGATTCTTTGTACGTTGTACGTTGTACAGTAAAAAGATGAGTGTCTCATGAAAATTTATTTATTTCCACCTTCGTATTTTCGTATTTCGTCATTTGAGTCCAAAGCTTGATTTGAATTTATTATGACCCATGAAAAAATCCTGGGAAAATTGTTGCAAGGACAAATAATTAATACTCTGGTCCCTGGTTTCTGAATTGGATTCAATTCCCAAATTCCTTTATGAATTCTACCAGGGAAAAGTTTGTCTTTATCTTTTTACTTCTGCTCCTGATTTCTGATGAGAAATGAACTCATGAGAATTTGATGTGAATATAATATTCTTGCTGATTTTGATAAGCGTCCCCTTTTTTTCCTCAACTTGCCCAACTTTGCTGAACTCTGACTGTTGACTGGTGACTTGTGACTTGCGACTTGTGATCTGATAAACCGTAGATATTTTCCTATTTTCTCCTCTTCCTTTGTTTGGTATTGTTTTGTTTCCTGCTTTCTGTGCTCACTATTTGATTCAATGTCATTACATTACGTGGCAAATCATGACATGACATGACGAGATGACGTCTGAGGCCGTTGCAGTGGCCGACTGGGATTTCTTCCGGATTTCTCTCGTCTGTTTGTTGTTTGTATAAGAATATCAAAAGTACAGAGCTTCTGGCGTCTGACTTCTGGATTCCAGATTGTGGATTGTGGATTCTGTATTCTCCAGAGAAAAGGAAAATCCAAAACAAAACTTTTTTCATTTCCAGATTGAGATTGTTGCTCCCACTGCTGCGCTGTGTTCATCCCGTCTCATCGTCGGTGCAGTTCAGTTCAGTGCATAAAGGAGAAGTGCACTATGCTATGCAATTATTATTGATATTGATAGACACATGAAACTAGAAGCTATGATACAAGAAAAACTTTGCTGTGCTGTGGGCAATGTTGGATGTTTGATGTTCGATGTTGCAGGTTGTGCGTTGATGGTTCATGGCTGATGGTTAACAAAATCAAAGTTGGTGTGCAATCTTTTGATTCTGATTCTTGAACTTGAACTTGAACTTGTAGCCTTGTTGGCTCACACTGGCACTGGGGATGAGTCTGATGCCAAAGATGATGAGGATGACGATGATATTTGGATTTGGAATCGGAATTGGAGGAGAAAGATGATTCATGTAATTTTCTTCTCATCAATTTCCCTCCGCTGAACAATATTTGACTTTGACTTGGATCAATGAATGAACGAGATTGGCTGTATTCTGTATCATTGGACTGGATTGAATTGGAATTACATTGACACTGACAGTGATTTTGGATTTTCTATTCTCGATTGAGTGGATATAAAGAGTACAAAAATACATGAACACAGAAAACAGAATCTAGATGCAACTATCAACATCAATTCATGCTGAATAAACTGAGAAAAAATTCTCACATGCATAAAGTGGCTATCGTATGTATTACATCAGTGTAATACATCAATGTATCATAAGACAAAGGTGATGAGCAAAAGTGAAAGTCTAACAAGTACAAGAGCGCAGGTAACAGTAAATCAAGTTGAAAAGTGTCAAGTTTCAATTATCAAGGATCACATTATTCTGATAATATAATTCTCATTGTCTCCAATACAGATTAATTATAGAAACCAGCAGCTCTTTCCATCGTGCAGTAAGAGTTGGATTCCGTTATGCTAAAAATTACAAACGGCGTCCAACTTGTGTAAAAATATTCACAATTTTCAATCCGATTTTTCTCTGTGCAAAACTTGATTTTCTCTTGATGGTTTCTCTTGGAATTTTTATCATGGATTTAAGTTTACGTTTTCGGTTTTAAAAACCTTGAGGTTTGAGATTTGAAGATAAAATTCTGATTTTGTTTAACTAGAACAGAAGAAATCTTGACCTCCCTAAGAATTATATAAGCCGTTTACCCTTTAACTTCTTAAAGCTTTGTTTTTATGCTACTCATTTATTTCAATAAGACACTGCTCGTTCCCAACTTCACGACATTAAACTACATTTAAAGTCCAGTTTTATTTCCCGTCCATTATCGTTCATCATTATACATGTATAAACTGACCGCATCACCCCTTCTGGTTTCTGGTCAATGGTCAAGAAATTAATGGAGGGAGATGATCCAAAACCGCAATGAAATTGGAATCGTAATCGGAACCGGAAATTGGTGATGGATAACAGATAATAATTTAGACTCAGCTATCCAATCATCATGAAGGAGGTAAAATTCTGTGATATACAACGTGCAATGTACAATTTGGGGTTAGGTTCTAGATTCTAGATTCTAGATGCTTTTGAATTATACATTATACACACAAGTCAAAGGACTCTCAGGTTCTCGTGATCTATTCTTCATCGCCCTGAAATTTTCCAAAGCCTCTAAAGTCTAAAGCTTAAGGTTTTCATCTTTAGCCATTACAAAGTCTGTTTAATTTGTCCAAAATCCAAGGTCTATGCACATTGTACATAGTATCGAGAGTCGAGAATCGAGAATCCAGAGTCTACAAAATTCCACTTTGACTTGGACCTTTTGGCAATTGCATTGCAATTTCTATTAGAATGATTTGGTCTCGCCCTCGTCGCCGTCTTCTACATCTTCTTCATCTTCTGATTTAGCTGCTTCTCTACTTTTTCACCCTGCTACCCGACCCAAGACACAAGACTCAAGACAGAAAGCGCCAGGGAAAGTGAAGGACTACTTCCCCTCTGTCATTTATTACGTATTACATAATACATGATATTCCCCATTCCCATTCTCCATTCCCAATTCTCGTTCCCGCTTCCCACTTCCCGGTTCCAACCTCCAACATCCAAATAAAAGATGAAAACGAAAACCTCGGTACAATCCACATTATTGTACATAGTTCCAGGAAATTCATTTAATTTTCCATGAGACTCTGAACTCAGCTCTCTCTCTCTTTCTTTGAACCAATACTTGAGCTTTACTACACTTTACTTTACTCTAGCCTACAACGATTAAATACAAGTTACTTTGTGTCAAAGGCAGAGTCAGAGCAAAAGCCACCGATTACCGACAGTGGAATTCAGCAAAGGAAAAATTCAACCCTTTCCATTCCTTCTCTCATTCCACTCCAGAAAATTACCCCATCATAAAATACACAGCGCATCACAAAATAGCAAAAAGGAAACTCCAGCTCAAACATAAGCACAAGCACAGATACAAAGTAGACACACGTAGAAAGTACAGAGAAAAGGAATGGAAAACGAGTTGATCGCATTGCGCTTTGAGTATTTGAGTATTGAGCCCGAGTAGTCGTGTGTCGTGTGGCATCTTCTTATCTCTTCACATTCACAGCACAGCACAGCACAGGAGAGGGAAAGTAGAGAATAAAGAAAGATTCCACATCCACATCCACATCCACCCTCCAATTTAACTCAATTTTAATTCATCAATCAAAATTTAATTCTATTTGATCATTAGGACTCGAATGAAAATGAATCTTCTTCGGAGGTCTTCATACATAAAAGTACATGAAACGCATCTATAGATATACTTGAGCATTGCGGATGGGAAATGGATGGCAGTTTCCAAGTTTCATTATCATTATCATTATTGCTTTGCCTCACTCTTCCCCTGCACTACAGAATACACTGATACACGTAGCTGTTTATTATATTATAAGAGTTATATCGTTACGGTGGGCACTACAAATTGAGAACTGGGAAGGGAGAAATCAAAAGCGAAGCTGAAACCGAAACCAAACTGGATCGAGAATCGAGTCTTTGGGGAACGTGAATCTTCATTTGGATCACCCAAACCCGGAAAATTTACAACCAAGAAACCAAAACCAGATCGTTTACAGCAACCGGCAACCAGTAACCACGTCCGTATCAAAAATCTTTTGCATTTGCTTATGTACAATATACAGGATGAATGCAAAAGAAGAGAAGACCTCCACTCTATTTGCTCATTTTATTAGTGCAAGATCATCAAAATGAAAATGTAATAAAGTTAAAACCCCAAAACGAAGCAAGGGATCACGATTCATCATTTACCGCACCGTTCCAAAACATGGCAAAAGTTTGACTCAGGTAAAGGCTAAAGGTTTTGACTTTTCACAATGAAAATTTTAAGTTAGTGATTGAATTTATGAAATCTGAATGTAAATGCTTAGTTATTTTTTGTCAAATAAGATTGCGTGGCGTTGAACTTGGGCAATCTCGATATTAAGAATCCAAACTATTGTTAACACTAATCATTGATGAAGAAATGAGTGCACACGCAAAGGATTGAAAATCACTTGGTCTTAAATTTCAGATAAGGATTTTTTATTCGGGTATGACGGTGAAATTAGTGATTGTGTACATTTGGGTTTCCCACATTGTCCCAAACGTAAAAAATCCAGAATTTTTACAATTTCCACATGTTTAGGCTGGCCAAAGAAGATTTTCTGTGCAGTTTCTACTCGATCCGACTTCATTTAAGGGTCACTTGACGAGGTCAAAGGGCCCAAATCCAGAAAAAAAATGTAAGATTCTGTAGAAAGCCAATCCTTGTGGTCTGTGCCAATCCTTTTACCTGTAAACGGCGTCAGGATTACACACTTTTTGTCATTTTCTGTATTTTACAACGTTCATTTTCTGTGAGTGGCGTTTGAATTCCACAAAAAATTTCAATTTTTTTTCTCGATTTCAGTCCTTTGACCTCGTCAAATGACCCTTAAATGAAGTCGAATCGAGTAGAAACTGCACAGAAAATGTTTTTTAGTCAGCTTAAACATGTGGAAATTGTAAAAACTTGAGGTTTGTACGTTTGAAACTACATGAAACACCTTATTGTACAATGCTTTAAAAGTAAAAAAGATTAATGCTCTAGAAATTATGAAATGCTGTTTAAAAAGTTATCGAACCACCATGTAATAGGAATTTAGTAAACGAGTATGTACAAAATCAAATACGTAATTAAAATCAATAAATCAGCAAGGCTTTTAGATAAAAGGTGTCAAAAATCAAGAAAAACTATGATAGTGGCGAAAGATTAAAATGTAGATATTTATTTACATTTTTATAAAAATTTGTATATTGTATTAAAATTTGTATAATGTATTATATTGTATACATATAGTTGTAAAATGTATTAAAATTTATAAAATGTATTAAAATTTATAAAATGTATTAAAATTTATAAAATTAATTAAAATTTGTAAAACGTATTAATAGTTGTAAAATGTATTAAAATTTATAAAATGTATTAAAATTTGTAAAACGTATTAATAGTTGTAAAATTAATTAAAATTTGTAAAACGTAATAATAGTTGTAAAATGTATTAAAATTTATAAAATGTATTAAAATTTGTAAAATATGTATTTGCATAAAAAATTTATTTTAATTAAAAGTTGTTTAAAACTCTCGACTCTCGATACATATTTGAAAAAAACATGTTAGAGCTTTTAAATGTAATCTACATTCTACAGAACCTACAATCTTGTTCACCGTACAAAATTACAAGCTAGAAAAATTTCTTTAACTTCAAGTTTAATTTGGTCTGATTAGTTGTTTGTTGAAAAAATAACAAATATGCAAACTGCAGTGTAATGACTGTTGCTTGGGATGTTTCAATATTTGTTACTTTTTCAACAAACAACTAATCAGACCAAGTTAAACATGGATTTAAAGAAATTTTTCTGGTCTGATAAATCACATTACACTAAACGTTATAAATGTACAAATTTGTAAAAAAATTAAACAGGTAAAACAACGACACGAAATAATAAAACTTAGGTGATGAGAATTGAATAATTGAAAACCTGACTCAACCCGTTCACTGGGTTCAAGTAGAAAATTGTGACACCGATGACCGAAACCGAATTCAATCCATGCAGAACACCTATTACTTTGAACTATTTTCTCCGTAGAGTAGTTCAAAATCATAGGTTTGCAGTCGTATTAACAGCTGTTGTATTTGTTTCAACAGCTACGTTTGCAGTTGTATTCGCGACCATAAGGGTACAACCTGCTTCCAAAGATGCCTCACTTCCATCAATAGTGACAGCGTGCCTCTCTCTACTGAATGCGCCACGTAAATGACCCCTGCGTGCCTCAGTTCCACCAAAGGTGACAGCAAATACCACGGAAACCGCAAGGATAGTACTACAAAAAAAAACAGGCAAAACAAGAAGATTACTTTAAATTTTAATTTTACAGTACGCACACAGCACAGTAAAATGGTATAAAGCCAAATTGTTTGATTTTGATTGGAAACACTTACAAAATAATGGTCTTCATGGTTGTTCTTTGCTGTCCTAAGTTTTTAAGATGATCGTCTCTGTTTTGTATACTTTTGTGTATTGTATAGGAAAGATTGGAAATGGGAAAAATAAAATAAACTGTTTTTTATGGGACGTAGAAAGCCAGTAGTGGTTTGCGCCTATTTTTTAATGAGAGGAAATAGAGGAAAATGTTGAATTGCCAACTGCCAACTGATATCGATTCGATTGATCCCTCGAGCTTTTATACACAAGTCAAAACTGACTTTCATGGAAAGTTCTAGAATCTAGAATTATTATTATTCCATGACGGAAATACATATGGTACTTTTGTTCTCAAATTCTTGGTTGTAAATATGGAAAAAGGGACAATCTGCTGTGCGAAACAAATAAAAATTGATGTGGATAAAGTAGATAATGGAGCTGTTGAGCCAAGAATGTTGATGTTTATGTTTTCCCCCATTTCCCCTGGTTTTATGATCGTCTGGATGAAAATGAGAAATGAGACAGATTTTTCTAGTCTGTAAAAATAAAAGCTAGACAACAACAATATTTCATCTTTCTTCAAGTATCAATTATCAATGTTCAGTGTTCAATGTTTACTGCGTGGAAATTAAATTAATTCATGTTTTCCTCTTGACTCTTGACTATTTACGATGATCGATTATCAAAGTGGAACTTTATCCAACATGTGTAAATTTTTTAACTTTTTGCTGTCTACTGTCCCATTGATTTTCAAGTAATTACAAATTATGTAATGATAAAGCACAAAATATGTAAGGAAAATTTGCATCGCTTCTTTTCCCTTATCATTCACTGTATATACTTTATCACGTAGCAAAATGAGAAAAAAACAAGGAAAACCATTACAAAAATAATGTTTCATTTTCATGAGATAACCTTTGACATTTGGTGACGATTTCAAAGTGCAGAAATAATACAAAGTACAAAATACACAGACTCGATGCTCGATACGGAACTGAGAATTTCTGCAAGGTTTCTCTTGTTTGTTGTTGATCTTACGAGGAAAAGTGCTCGCAAATACACAGAACACAGACTACCGTATTTCACCAAATAGTACCCCACCTTCAAATAGTGCCCCAGTACTCACGAAACGATTCAAATAATTCCCCATGGACAGTTATTTGAGATCGGGGCTGAGTGAGACAAATTCCCTATCACTTTGTGTGTGCGTACATACGTCGCATTCTTTATCTTCATTGCATATAAAAGATTCCTATTAACTCCCCAGCTGCAAATAGTGCCCCAGTACCCAACAAATGATTCAAATAACTCCACAGGGGTATTATTTGGTGAAATACGGTAGTAATAAATATTTGATAGTCTTTTGCATGGATGAGGAGTGAACATTTTTTATGCGTAGTTTGAATTTTGAATGCACTGGAAATTATCCTTTCATTTCTCTCTATCTTAAAATTCCGAAAATTCTACACTCTATACACTGAATTATATTATTGTTACATGTTTACATCTTGTGTATAATTTATAGATAAGAGATAAGGCCATCCTAACTTGCTCACTAAGTGTACATATTTCAATGAGTAATTTTCTGTGTACAGTGAATATTTTTGCACATATTTTTCATACACTGAAAAGAAATGTACTGAGAGTGAGACGGCAGATGAAAAGCCACTATGAAAGCCACAATGTTGAATGTTCAGTGTTCAAACAACATACACTTGCTCATTGCTCATATATTTATGTACCATAAAAATGTCCAAAATTTCTATCTCATCCTCTTTTCTTTATGCTTCTCATTTCTCTTTTCTGCACTTTCTATCGACATACGCATTACACAACATTCAACATCCATTGACTCGAGTTTTCAGTCTAGAGTCTAGAATCGCCATCCATCAAATTGAGAGAGTATTTTTGTAGTCTGTAAAAAAACCCCCCAAATCCAGACGACATTTCGTCTTCCATCAATTATCAATTATCAATAATTATCAATGTCCACTGCATAAATATACACAAGTTCACGAGTCTTGTTTCCCTCTTGACGCTGGACGATTATCTAAATGGAACTTTATCTGATACATGCAAATCTTTTTAGGTACAGCCTCATTGCCATTGACTTGACGCTAAAGATGTTAGAATGAGGAAAAAATGCAGAAGGAACATTTGCATCACTACTTTTTACTCATCACTTATCACTCATTGAACTACTTTCTCACTCCATCATCAACAAAATGAGCAAGAAACAAGGACAGTGCGTTCAAAAAATATTGCTTCTTTTGATTTGATAACCTTTGACCATTGAAGACCATCTCAGATCTCAAAGTGCAGTGTGGAATACAGTACTAAGACGTAAAGAGGGAATTTTTGCAAGGTCTGTATCTCTGTTTCAAAGGGGGGAAACTTATTTTAGTACACAAGAAGTGCACAGTTTTTTATGTATCTCTTTTTCCATTTGTCTCGAGTCTCGAGTCTCGAGTCTTGATAAAATAGAAGAAACCACAATCAAATTAGACGATGATAAATGTTGAAAAGTTAGGGATACACTTTTTCATCTTCTCACAGTCAAACATGTAAAAAAAGCGCATCAAAGACAAATTACGTAATTATTGATTAATGACGGTCTCCATGATTTTTTAAAAACTAAATAGATACAAAGAAAATACAAGTACGTTTTGTTTTTTGACGTGAGACTTGCCATTAATGTTCAAATTCAGAAGAACCATCAACTATAAAAAGCATCTTCAAGCACTTTGTCAATGTTTAATGTTTACAATACTAAAGATCCATTTGTTCTTCATCTCCTTGGCATTGACATTCTGCATTCTGGGCTCTGTGCTCTGCATAAAAATATTTGCGAGTTGAGAGTTGGTACCGTTTAAAGGAAATGTAATCAATTCAAATTCTTGCTTCCTACTCATTTGTGCACAATTATGCATGTGCTTGTATCCATTATTGGTCTACGTTATTTTTATTTGTACAATTTGTTTAGAGTCAAGAATCTGGAGTCTCTTGATTTGAATTTCCAATGGCTACTTTTTATTTATAACATCAACCAACATCAAATTCACAAATTGTCAGTATGTTACACAAATTAACATCATTATGCATCATTCATCACTCCAAGAATCGACGATCTTGAGCCTTGAGCCTTGAGTTTTGAGAAACGTGCATTTTCTTCCTTTCTCGAAATAATCAACAATCAACCATCGACAGAATGACAAATCGCCCTAGAAAAACAAATTGCAAGTTGATAAAACTTCCATTACTTTTATAAAATCCCGTTTCCAATGCACAGACACGAACAATAGACAACAAATTAAGAGAAAGAAACAAGGAAAATGTTTCGTACTTAAACAATATAAAATAAAGAAACGACAAAGATGATCTGCAAACTGCAAAAAATAAGACGACAACGAGAAATAATGGTTTTTTATTACTTTTTGTTTCCAAAAAATTGCATCTGAGGCAATCCACTAGATTTAATTTTATTGACAGTTTAAAATGCTGCTTCATAAACGCGCCTGGACATTTGAAAGCTTTCGATGCCATTTGAAAATTTGGTTCACTAAACCACGGAAAGCACTGTTAAGTACTCTAATCGTTGTTATTTTTTGTGATATTATATTTGCCATTAAACTTGTCAAACTCTTTGTAAATTTAACTCTGATCTCATGGTCAAAAATCAAGAACCAAGAGTCAGTAAAGCAAATTTGAAACTGTGACTGCACTTTTGAAAAATTGACATTAATAATAATTCCAGAGTCCGGAAGAACTTGAAGAAGCTTCTATGACTTTTACTACCGTTTCAGATTCTAGAGTCTAGATTCTAGCAAAATGTTTGATGTAGAATGTAAAATATTTAATATAGGGTTTGGGGTTAACAGTCGCGGCCAAGTTTTATACAACTTTTGCAAACTCTTTCCTTTCTTTTTATTTTTGCCACACTGTTCACTGGTCAATGTTCAACATGCTCTGTTCTCTGGTTTCTGGTTTCTGGTACAGTTTGGCGTTTGGCAGGAGAAAAGACGATAAATTTCGGATAATTTCCAATGGTGCGTCGCCTTCACGATTCTCGAGTGTAAATCTTCAAACAACTTGTATTAAATGCCGATAAAATGGTCCGTAAAACTCTAAATCTAAATATTAGTACGTATCAAAATCAAAACCCCAGCCAAAGCCAAAGACAAAATGAAGAACCCACGAAGAACAAAGTCGATATATGACAAAAGTATTGTAGAAAAATCCATAAAAGCTACAATAAAGATGGAAGACAAAACTATGAAGAAATACAGAAAAAAAATGTCTCCGAAATAAATAGGCGACGTCGAATCACTCGAAATTCGATACTCGATACTCCTTGTGGTTTGGTTTGGCATCCAGATTGGAGGTGAAATATGACATTTGTCATGGAAAATGATGATCATTACAGTTTCAAGTACATGAGAAGACAGATTATGATTCCTGTTTTGCTCCAGTCCATGCCATTTTTTAAGGTAATGGCAATAATAATGACAGTAATAATCCGCTTAATGATTGTACAATGTACAAAATGTACATTTTGCAATGTAAAACACCACAATAATCCGTACTTTTGCCTTTTGCCGTGATCACATAAAAAAGATGAATGAGCTTTTGTGTTTTGTATTTTGTAGCACATTTTTTTAGACAGGAGAAAAACAAAAGAATGTTCAAGATTTTGACTTGAACTGTTGACCCTGAGCCTGGAAATGTGAAGCATGGGAAATCAAAATCGGAAACGAGTTCAAAAACTACTGTTCATTTTGTTGCTAAAGCTTGACGCCGTTTAGTAAAAATATTGATAGAGGAAGCAGGTGGACATAATAGATTTTTGCATGGACGACATTCTCGTTTGTAGAACTTGAATAAATATGACATGTGTAAATGTACTACTAAAAAAACGTTGAAGATTGAAGATACAAGATACACAAAATAAAAGATTCATGAAGATTGAAGATCCTGATATTCCATACTGATAATTTTTTTGCTTGTCTTTTTATTCATTACACATACTAGGCATTTTCCCTCATATTAAAATTTGTTCACATTTGACTTTGAATTTGAATTTTTACTCAACTTCTTTTTCTCTTAAATTTTAATTCCTCGTTCATTGCAGTTTTGAATATTCTGTTGTGTCTTTCCTTTTCCCCAGCTTTCCTTTTTGCCCTGGAGATAAGAGACTGGAAACCGGAGAAAAAAAAGAATGACAAGCTGTCACTGTTGCATCCTCATGTTTCCTCTTTCACTCCTTCACTTATTTTTTCATTATGTACTCTGTATTCTGTGCCTCGTCAACCCTTCCATTTTCCGGCCAACCATCCATCCATCCAATTATGCGATGGAGGCACGTGCCGAGTTCCAGAAATCCAGAATAGTGAGCCTGAATTCTAAACTCTGAATCAAGAATCCATAATGTGAGAGGGCAAACAAAATTTAATAAATTGCTCTCAGTCTCCTCTTCTCTGGATATTTTTTTCCTCCTCTGTTTTTCATCCATTTGACAATGCCAATGCAGAGACTGCTGATCAGAACGAGGCGAAAAGCCAAAGTCAAAAGGTAAAACATCTTCAAAAAAACTCCTTTGTGTCAAAAGTACATGAGTGTACTTGTTTCTTTTGTCTTCGGTTTGTAATACTTGATGTTTGTGTGCATTTAAATTACAAATACTATGGCAGTCCCAATACAAGTTGCAATGAGTCGATATAAAACTTCGGTAAATTCATTATTCACTTTGATCCGTGTGAGTCCATGCACCAATTAAAATTGGACCTACAATTATAGTTAATCCAGTTATAAAGAGTTAGTTTCAGTTTACTAAGAAGTCTTATTGACATACTAGGAGAGACAATTGATCTGCCAATTCGATGTTCCCCTTAAACTATCGCAAACTTCCGAGTGGCGCCGAATCGTTTAAAATATTCAAAAAGTTGCGATACCTACATTTTCTGCAATTTTTCATCTATTTGACTTGGTTTGAGAGAAATCGTAATGTCAAATGTATCAATACTCGGTAATTGATGGTGAGTGGTGAGTCTTAAAACGTTTATAAAGAAATAGAATGCATAAAACAGAAAAAGTTTTATGTGGACTCTAGAATTTTTCATTTGTACGTGTATGTGTAATAATTCTAAATAATTTGAGATGTGAGTATCTGAATCACGAATGGAAAATGGATACAAATTTGGAATTCAAAATCAGAAATCAGAAAATTCGTGAAAATTTGAAAAAAAAACCTAATAAAATAGTTGTTACAGAAATAGAAAATTATGGTGGTTCAACGCCGATTATTATTTTTATGGTTGTAAAACCAGCATTTCTTGGAAGATCAACTGAAGTATTTGTCATAGCATGAGATCGGCCATTCTATACATATATTATATATTAGATAACTATTGCAGAAAGTATGAGATGAGTCCTAGCTTTTTTTACATAAAGTTACAATGTAAAGAGCCGGAAAAATTGATGTTGCATATTGTGAATTTTGAAATTTTCTCACCACTATCACTCTTATGCTGTCGTAGGCGTCGTAACCTATCAAAAACACACTTGCGTTGTGTATCAAATGTGAAAATGCAGATAAAATTCTGTAGGGAAGGAGGAAAAAGAGACAGAGGTAGATAGAAATGATGATGAGTGTAATCAAACGAATGAGCAACATCAAGGTTTTTCCTTTTTATCAACTTGATTCCAAATCCAAAATACACTATAAAATATAAAGCATTGGTAAGGAACACGCATGCAACCTACATGCGTTTTGCCGTATGTACAGAAATAATAAATAATAATAAATATATTTCGACTGACTTGACTTTTTTGCTTGGATTTGTTCGAACTCGAGTTCATCTCCGCTGGAAGAGAAATCTCAGTCACTTTTTCTACATTTTCATCTCATTTCATTTCATTTTGTTCCTCTCTTTTCGTTTACCAATTCCATGTGCAATCTTCACTGCTCAACTTTCAACTTGCTTGATACACTATACACAATACACAATACATAATGCACAATATTTTCATGCGTACCACAAAATGTAGAAAATTTCCTCTTCTCTGTTTTCTGGTAGTTTTTCAGGGAAATGGAACAACGAACTAAGAACTACGAACTATGAACAAGTCTTCGAAACCTCAAGGCTCCAACTCTGAATCCGAATACATTCGGTTTCTTCCTTTTCTCTCACTTTCCTCTCCTCTTACTCTTGATCGTTATGAATGATATGGCGTCATAAATGAGTTTTTTTCCAGCTCGCTACCCTTTTCCCTTTTTCATTTCTTCATTTTACTCTCATCATCATCAGCATCAGCATCACAAAGATGAAGATGGAGAAAATCATAACCCAGCTCAAACTTTCCTTCTCTTCTATTTTCTGCTGTTCTGTTCTGCACTAGGGAAAAAGCACAACAAAAACTGATTGTGAGCAAAAATGAGAAGAGAAAGATTCACAGCTTCATTACCGCAAACTTCTAACTTCCCACTCTCAACTTTCAACCGCAACCAGCAACCAGAAACCGGCAAATGGCGGTGAGGACAAATGTTTCGGAGTAAAAGAAGAAGTTGAGTGTTGAGTGTTGAGCATAGAGTGTAGTAAAATGAAGGAAATAGACAAGAAATGAAGAACATGTATCCATCTTTTTACATTGCATATTGCCTACTGTGAGTATATTGCTCATTGTCAGCTCAGCCGAGTGCAGTTCAGTGTGGTTGTGAAATTGGCAAAAACTGTACAAGATGAAAAGACGGAAATTGTGGAATTTTTGCGTGGAAACCACAACACAAAAACCGAGGCACTTTGAAACTATTCTGCTTTGTGCTTGTTAAATGTACAGTGTACAGCGAACAGTGAGCAGTCTTCGGTGTGAATGCAATAACGAGCAAGTAGTAAACAGTAAACAGTAAAGAGCAAATGACGAAGATAGTAAAAATAAGAATGTGGAAATGAAAATGAAAATACGAAAAATACGAATGAGCAAAAGAAGAAGAAGGAACAAGAAAATGAGAACGAACGCGATAACGAGAGAAACTACGATCACAGTAGTAAAAGCGGAAACAAGAGATAAAGAAAAGAAGTATCTGTACATAAAAATTCACCAAACTGGTGCATAAAAAATCTACACCATTCAGTTTGCATGTCGAATATCGAAGGAAGAAATGAAAATGTTTGCAAAATCCTAAAAAATGTGAATGTGGGCTGATTGCTGATTCTTGATTGCTGATTTGAAATTTCAAATTGCACTGTCTCCTGTTTACTCATGTTTATGACTTTCATCAATCCAAACCAAACCAAGGCAGATCGAGCCAATCGAAATAATTCGAATTTGTCGTTTTCCCCCAATTTCTCATGCACTGAATCACAAACAGATCAACACAGAAGAAAAAAAAAAGAAAAAAATCAACAAAATTTAACTTTTTGCAGCATGATTCAAAACTCAAAATTCAAAACGGTGCATTAATTTTCCACATCAAACATTTGCCATTTTCTCAATACTCAAAAGTCGATACATGTAAAAATTCACAGAACTGAAAGTATAGTTTGGTTTTTGATGATTTTGATGAGATGAATTTTCTCTTTAGTCTGACTTGTGACAGCTGTCGTTTCTCATTACTCTTCTTGGTAAATCCAAATCCAAACCCATTGAAGCCTATGCAAATTTGTGGAAATTATGTACTCAGTACACAATAAAAGAGAGATGAATTTTCAAAACCGTATTGACGTGACGGTTGACGCATCAAGCATCAAGAATCAAGCATCAAGCTGTTTTAGTTGAATGTTGAGTTTTACGTTGAAGTTTTCAGTTTGAGTGGAGTAAGACAAAAGGAGAAAAAGAGGAAAGGAGAGGATTTGAAATTTAAAAATTCTAAGTAGAGGAAAAAAACAAATTCAAAATGTGAGAAATCTGATAAGTGAAATAAAAGGATTTGGATTTGAGCTGTGAGCTTTAAATGACGAGCAGAATGACAGACCAGACGGAGAAAAGACAGAAACAGAAACAGAGAGTGAGAGTGAGACACAAGTCTTATCTATTCGTTGGTTTGGTTAGGGGAAGAGGGTAAAACTCAACTCATCTTCTTCATCTCTCATCTCACTCATGTTGCATCTCGTAGTTTACATTTTCTGTACATCATGAGTACAACATTCATCTCGATCTGTATTCTGTATTCTGCCTACTTTCATATCTGCTGTCGACTGTAAATGCACATTGTACAATGGTTTATCTTTTTCTTTCCAGCTCGTTGTCTTCAACTCGTTCCCTTCTAAACTAAGAGAAGTTTGAACCTCTTCAACTCAAGTCTCGAGTTTCTCTCCACTGCTCTTGAATCTCGTATCTTGAGCCTTGAGTCTCAACAATTTTAAATCTAGAATCTAGAATCTACTCAAACTTTCAAGTAGACTTGAATTTACACATTCATCTTTTTGTATTGTACTCGAAACTCAAAACCTAGAACTTGACTCAACTGTCATCATCATCTTGAACATAAATCTTGAATGTGAATGTGAATGTAATCGGGCTAATTTGATAACAACATAATAACAATTCACACTCACTCACTCAAGCAACCATATCAAAATATTTAAAAGACTAATTAAATTCAATGTAAAGTACAATGAAATATTTATTTAACAATTTACAATTCGTATTTACAAACAAAAGGCAGTCCCAAAATTGGAAACCCCTGTTCCGAGTCAACAAAGTTAATTTTTTATATCACTGTTCACCAGGTGAAAACTATACGATTTGGGCAGCTGAGTAATCTACAGGTGCTAAAGAATCTAAAAAGACCACACAACCTGTAAAACGGCGTTAAACATGCGCAAATTTGTAGATTTGTATGAACAAAGGGTTTGAATGGAAGAATCTTGACTGTCGATTCCTGATTCTTGATTCAAAATGCCAGAGGACAAGTGATTTCAACTTTCAACATCATGTAAAAATGTTATGGAGTATTTATTAAAATTAAAAATAGTTTGACGCCGTCTAAACGTTTTTCCAACATCTACTCCATATGATGGGCTAGATGACTATTAATTCAGTTCGTAATGTTCACTGAAATAACACTGCAAGAAACACCTTACACGCAAACTCCACCTGAAGTACATGAAATTGGAGCAAAATGAAAAGCTACCTGCACCATAGAATTTATAGCACGAATGCATAATTTATGCTTAAATGCGAAGCGACCTTTTACATCAAATGTGGGTTTAAAATAAAACTGCTTCAGCAAGTTGAAATGATGGGTCGCTTAAATTAACTTTACGGTGGAGTAGGGAGCTCACGCGTCAATTACAAGCAATTAGTTATCTTTTTACTGACATGATACATAAAACATGATACCAGATGACACGACAACTCTGAAATTGGTATTTGATATTCTCGCATAATTTATGGTCAAATTGGACTATTTTTTGGTTATTTTGGTTTGGTTTGGTTTTTTGCACGTCATGTTAAATTCTAAATTCTAAACTCAAAACTCTATTTCATGTCACCTGCTCTGAAGAGAATCACCTGTGCAAACCAAACGCCAAATCCATTGATCATCCTGAAGCTTGAAGCTTGGAGCTTGACTAATTTATTGTTTAATTGTCTCTCTTGTTTTGTTTTCCCCCACCAATTACAAGTTTATGTGTAACTTTAGAACTGAACTTTATTGTACAGCTCGTAGTTCATGTGGTGTAACATTTAATCCTCTTTGAACAAAACAGGAGTTCATAATAGCAAATATCGTAGTACGGTTTTGAAACAATCTGCATCATGTTCAGCTTTTTCTTTATAATTTTTTGCATTTCATTTGTGACAGATGGAGAATCTTCCAAATTGCGTAAGTTTTTCAAACCTCAAAACTCAAAACTAATTTTAGGTAGAACAAAATACAGATTTTTGCATGGGGTTTTCAAGAATGATTTAAATGTTTGGAATTCTACGGTGACTTGCAGCGTCTCTGAAGGCGAATCTGCCTGCACAAGTGACGGCGACTGTCTCTGGATTTTCGTCAGGAGGAGCGATGGCTACTCAACTCCACGTTGTTCACAGCTCAATAATTACGGGAATGGCTGGATTTGCATCCAGTACGCTTATATAATTTTAAACGTTTCTTGTTGTGGAAAATTAGTAAATAGTGGGTGTTACAAAACTGTTCATTTTGATTTATATTATCGTTACAAATTTTGAACACAAGTCCAATAGCATTAGCCTATTTAACTTCATCTTATAACTGCACTATCAGAGTCAAAAATTTTCAAGCGGCGTCCAACTCGTCCTTTTTAAATAGAATTATTAAGGCAACCCAAAAGTTGCTCCAAATAAAAAATTCGATATGCCGATTTCCTTGAAAGTGCGCGAAAGCCATACTATGCCATCTATATTTTTGGCACAAAGTAGTATTCTTGCAATAAAATTAGTTTGTGCCACCTCGATAGATGGCATAGCAAAGTTAGCGCCCACTTTC
>JAQGBH010002650.1:0-23331 GCA_034698265.1 Sminthurinus aureus
AATAGTTATACATATTATGGTAAGGAATTTCCATGTTCCTGTGGTTTAATGCTTTTTCGTTGATAGGTATAATAATATTATTATTATACATTTCATTTGCATCTCTTTGATCTCCTACAAAATCGTTTTTTGTTATAGGAAAAATAGAAATATCCAAAAGTTTTTTTCCAATTATGATTATTCAGCAGCAGTCTATTGGTAGATTGGTAGAATTGAGAACAATGAGGTATTTACTTTCATTTTGGAACAAACACACACAAGTGTACAGGATGATGTTTGTGTACTTTGATGTGTTCCTATTGTATGTAGGTTGTAGTGAATGTGTTATGATTTATGGTTATAAATTATATTATTATTATTATTACATCTGAGCAAGCTTTACTGTGGTTTCGTTTTTACTTATTTCTAGCTGCTATTCGAATACTTTCCAATTCTGTTCCAGCCGAAAGTAAATATATGGCCCTCGGTCCAGTGATATTATTTTATGTTCTAATCTCACTACTAGTTTTATACAATTCTGCATAAAAAAATGTTAATAATACTGTGTTACAACAATATCTCTCAGTCAAATATTTTATTCCTATATATAATTCCTATATATTCTACCAGAATAACTGATGCATGATGAAATAAGGAATATAATATTATTATATTATGACATGCTATAATATTATTTACCCATAATAATATTGTTATAAATATAAATTGTAATGCACATAATACAATAATATGTTGATTACTTTGTATCATTTTTTGGGTATTATTATTATTTATTTTTCGAAATTACGCATACTGCAATTTTAAATATCGCAATGTCAAAAAAAAAGTAATATTTTAATATAATTACAAGAAGAATATTATGATTATCTATTATAACTATATATCGAATCGAAGCGTTATACAGGACGGGATGTATGACGCAAAAATTATATATATAATATTGTTCTAGTACAATAAATTTAATTTATTAAATAAAAAAATTTTTTGCTACACATGAATTAATGAAAAGTTTACTATAAAAAACAAAGAAGCCAATGTATTTTTTTATGATGTATATTTTTCTTGTCTTACTTTTGCTCTTGACTCATAACGTATTATACTTTATACTACTACTATCTGTGTTTGCTGCACAACAATAGTATTGATGTAATGATGAAAATTTTCATTCAAAAGTTAAAAGTTTTCGCAAAAAGTCGACTCATGTGTAATAAACTTTATTAACTAGTCTCTATATAATTTACTACGTTTTTTTCGAAAGTGTGGGACTTTATCGCCTCTCGGTGGTTTTAGGTCAATTTGGGGGTGCTGAGTTCGAAAAAACATGAGCAACACCGAGTCGTCAACTTTAAATCGGTCAAAATGGCCGAAAACGCCCTCTGGGGTCTTTAACTAGTCTCTATATAATTTACTACGTTTTTTTCAAAAGTGTGGGACTTTATCGCCTCTCGGTGGTTTTAGGTCAATTTGGGGGTGCTGAAATTTGCCGCTTCGCGGCAGGAGGTTTTGTGAATGCACTGCATTTTTGCGGGGCAAGGTTCATGTTTGGACCGATTTCAGGATTAATTACGAATTTTTGAAAACGAGTTCTTGAATTTAGTTGAAGTTGATCAGAAAGCATTGTTTATATGACTTGTAAGTTTAAGCAGCTAACGCGCCGCGGGCCAAGTTCGCGCGTAGCGCGTGCTTGTTAATATTACACATTGTTATTAACTACAAATGTATTAAAGTCGGTTTCAAAAGTGATACTACTAAAACTTCAAAAACATCTTGATATATATATATGTTTCAATTAATGATTTCAGGAAAACGAATGAGTTAGTGAGTTATACAGTACGATTTTAAAATTGAAATTACATAAAACATACTTGGAGTGACGTCTTTTTTCTAACGTACTGTAGAACATGTATAAAGTAACAATTACTTATATTACTTAGCAATGATACCATTTTGTACTAAGATAAAAGCTATTAAAATATCATCATCAGTTTTGAGACTAGCCAAATTTAATCCCTACAACATTATTCATGGTAAAAATATGCATGATAGGTATGAATAATATTATTTATGTTCATGAACGTTTTTGAATATACCTATAAGTACTAAGTACATGTAGAATCATTTCTGCTGAATGCTGAGCTTCATAAAGAACATGACCCTTTTACCAAGACACAAATTTCAGAAATTTGTCAAGTTCAGCACTATAATGATTGCTGTTATAATAATTTAATGCTTTTAATGTTTATAGTTAGTAGTACTATTTCTCATTGCAAAAGTGCAATTCTAAGTGCAAATATTCCATTGAAACTCATGGTATTTGTCTATTTGTGCAGTGTGTGCACGTATGTCTACAATATGCGTGTTTACTAGCCATGCACAATACAGGAAAAAAACTTCATCCTGATTTTGATAGAATAAGAAAACAATTATTTTATTGTACGGGCGTATAATATTATTGTATCGTTTGTAGTTTCTAGACTTTTGTAGAATTCCAGAGTTTACGCACTAATAAACTGTCTAAAAATGGAAACCCTATAATATTGTAGTATATAATGCCCAAGAAAATTTAATCCCATCACCGATGTTGCACTTTTGCACAAATTCAAGCACATAAAATGTTTGTCCATAGTAAATGACTGCTTATCGTTTTGGAGTTGCCAACTGAATTAAAAACACGTGTAGATACTTTAAACGATATAGCATATAACCAATAAATAGCGCATTATAGGGCTAAAAAAATACAAATAGTTACATGTGATTACTCAGTATTGGTATAATCAGTTTAATACTTAAATACCTTTTCCCAATGAAACTTCAAAACTTTATTAACGTTGTTCATTTAAACTAATCATGATGAAGTTCATACATCTTGATTTACTTTTATCGCTACTGCTAACTACTACACACTACTAAAATTAAAGTAATTTTTGTTTCTCCTACAACTCACTCAAGAGTCTTATTTAACAGAAAAAAAACATTCATAGATTTCATTCTGTGAGTGAAGAGTGAAGTTTATATTTGACAATTCCTATGTAAGTGTAAGACAAACTCAAGTTGACCACTGACTTGGAGGTGAAGGTTTGTAGCTTTTGAAAATAATAAATATGTGTTCAAACTTCAAACGTGCTCTCCTATGTACTCCAAAGCATTAAAACTGTCAATTCATGGTTACAGTGAACCGAATTCTGTAATATATATATATATATCTACTACTACTTACTTGCATGTATACTCGTGTATTTCCTTTGACAAGTTCGTTATATATAATACATTATACATGTACATCTATAGTGAACGTTGTCAAAGGAAATAGATACATAATGTGTATTACACATTATGTATATATATATGCACAGAAATGTCATTAGTGATTACTGATTACATAGTACTGTAAAACATTAAACGTAATTACATAGATGCATCTACCCTATACCACTTTCATAGGCAATGTAATAATAACTTGACTTAAAGTTTCCTATAATACGTATTATAAAGGTATTATGTAAACGACACATTTCTACATATGAGGGTGTAGAGATCCAGACAATTTACTTGAAAGGTAATACAAACTGTTGAAAATGTCTAGAACTTCGAATGAAATATCGTATCAACTATTTATGCTTACCGTAAAATCTTTGTAAACCTTGGGGTTTCCATTTACTGTCTAGAAATTTTTCCATCAAATTTGACAAATTATTTTGACCATTTTAATACTAAACTATACTATGTGCTATGTGGTATGAAACTATAGTATACTCACCAAATGGTCAGTACAAATTTTATAAGATATTCGGATTTTGACCAAAAATGCTTGGTTACATGTCAGGATGCCTCGCCTCTTCTTCATTGTTTGCATGAAACGTTTTTAGGATTTCACTTGTATATTACATGTATAGGTCTTACGATGTAAATAATTTCTGTTTTTGTACATTTTGAACGTGACAAAACCGATTACGAAGGACTAAAAGACAGTGAAGGCGATTTCAATGACTTTGTGTTCATCCTTTGTATGTTGTAGGTACAAGTATTTATTGTTTCCGTAAATAGTAAGAATATTCCATACTACAAAAAGTGCAGGATCGTGTATTGCATCTATATTATGTATACTTGTTTTTTTTTGTGCTTGAGTTCTAGATATGTCAGCAATGGAAATTTACAAAGGAAAACACATATTATGCACTATGTACTATATATATGGTGCATAGTATATGCATAAATATGTGTATATTATGGAAAGAAAAGTTTGGAGACATGAGTGAAAATTTTAAACGTACTTTTAGGCATAATATATACTTTAAAATACGATACATGCATAGTATACACCATTACAAAAGCTACCATGTATTTCCAAAGTACTAGTACTAGTTGGGTAGGCCTTCTACTAAGAAAAGTACTATACCATTTATTTTATACAACTCTATTAATTTTGTGAGTGTTTTGTATATATGTCCACGTGTACATGTTATTATTATGTATATACTATTATGTTTAATCTACATTGTATTCTATACATAAATGGGTTTAAAACATGCTTATACTATATATATTCATAAAGTACACATGTCCAGCACTAGTACTTATTCTTGTTAGAAAGAATAATCAAACTGCATAATATATTTAGGGTATAGTATACAGTTCATGCACGAGTAAGTATGTATACCTATATATACAAGAAATAACTGCGAAATCCTATGGATAAAACTTTGATTTTTAGTTCAGACGTAGGCAAAGATTTGTTCTTTTAGTTTTGAGAGTCAGGCGAATTTATCTAATCTTAACTTAAGATTCAAGTAGGTATTTGATGTACAAATAGCTTATGATAACAAGTCCATAAAAATCTTAAAATAAATATAGTTTATCCCTGCTTATAAATATTACACTTGCTCTTACACATGACGTTAACCCATGGATAAATACACGACATGTATGAACAACAAACAATGAAGCTAATTCAAAAGCGCTCATCAGTATACATTTGAACGTCGGTCACTAAACTTATCCATAATATTGCTTGTATAATATGCATTTGTATTTATGTACCCGTTTACAACACATGTACAAGGGAAAATTTTTAAGACAATCATTTCCTGGAGATTTCCAGTGTGGAAAACATTGTAGATTGTAAAATTTAAAAAAAAAAATCCAATATCTGTAACAGATTAACAAAGTATGTATCATGTGCATCTAATATTGTTATACGTTATACATGTTATATTATAATATCATTATGTTATTATATCTATGCCTCCTACCTACTGCAGCTTATTTTTGTAACATTTTTCATACACCACAAAAATATTAAGGGGGCTGAAACAAAAAATGACTGGACTCTATCAACTATGATACAATATACAAGTATGATATAACTTTTTATTATTGATTTAGATTATTACTGTGATGTGTATGTATTAAATACAGAATTTGCTGATTTATTATATTGATTTTATATTATGTGTAAATGTAATTCATTTCAATTTCTACTGGTGGATTTTATCTTTTAGCTTCCTCAATTTCACTTACTACCTCATAGATACATCATAGATTGTTTAAAAGTTTTATAAGCTATTCAAGGTGCATAATATATATTATAATATTCAATAAACTCTCTCTATATAAAAACATGTAAATAGATAGGTATTGTAAAATCAAGGAACATTCAATGCATTTCCCTTGACTATAATATTCCAGTCCTATCATGAGACATACATAATATATATTTCTTTGTATGTACGTCTCGTCAACAGCGATTCTTTCTCATTCTGAAACAAATAACGTATTATTTATTAGACTTTTAAACTAATTACATACAAAATGCATTCATAATTTTACCGTAAAACTTTGATACTCCGTGCAAAACTTCGCATTTAGCATAACATTACTTTTACACAAAAAATACACGAGTCAGCAGTTTCATCGAGTCTCTTCGTGTCCAAGCAGTTTTTATCTGATATCAAACATCAAGGATCGCTTGGAATTTTATTATTCCTGCGTACAAGTTTGAGTTCATCCTTTTTTCTCCATATGTGTTTCAACTACTACAGACTGTGGTAGTGTTAGGCAAAACTGTGATTTCTCCCATCCCATAACATTCGTCTATTATTATACCTATCTATCTACATTATACAAATAAATAACCCTTTTTAATTTTGGATTCATTACAGTTATTTATTATTAGTGTAGTGTAGAACCATTTCCAAATCTTTGATATTATGGTCTTTTATTTGTGCACTTCATTTCAAAAAGTCCTGTGTCATTTTTCATAATTTATAATTTTGACACACGTATAGTGTATAGTCATCTACTTGAATACAACAGGAAAAAGAAAATTACGAAAATATTAAAATAGAGTTTATAAGTAATTATTCATCTTTTGCTAATAAAGGCATGAGCTGTCAAGTAATTGACACGTGAGGAAACGGATCGTATTCACTTGTTGAAAATAAAATTAGTAAACATAATTGTATATATATGTACATACATGTACATGTTGATTGCCAGTTGTCAGTATATATACACTATACACACAACAGTAATTAAAAAAGTGAATGGAAAATTAAAAGAGTGTTTAATTATCGACTCATAAACTGAATAAATACAAATAATACACGCAATTTCTTTTTTGGGAAAAGCAACTTTCAAATTCGTAGCAGCAGTGCATAAATTAATTATAAACACTACGTATTAAGGTATGTCAATAGCAGATAATATAATCTACATTTTTTTCTACATATTATTATGTTATTGTTGTAAAGCGAAGTATGTATAATGTATATACTGTATTTGATATGACCTTGGTTTGTGTCAATACATTATTGACGATATACTTACAAGTGATTCTTTTGTTTTAGTAGAAAAATGTACAACTTTTTCAGAAATGTGAACACCAAGAACCAAGATTCAATCAGTGATTTTACAAGAATTATAATAAAGTTATAAAATAGTGTACGCGTAAACTCAAAGTCTTTGCATTTTCAAATTTTGATGCTGTTGTAAGTTAAATGTCTTTCATTTTTAAATGGATCAACTTCTGTGATTCAAAGACTATGAATTGTATAATGCATTCTTGGATATAAATGTGGTGAATATTTAAACTTAATTTCTGTTTGCCTCAAATAGGTCAATGTTTGAAAGTGACAATCATTTTACATGTTTTGTAACAAGAACTTTGAATGTCTTTAGATAATTTGATCTGGACTATATTCAGTGAATCACTGGTTGACTGGTTGACACTAAAGTATACATATTATAGTTTAAGTTTTTTTGTTGTTGTTAAATTCGTGTTGTGTCCTTGGACAATTGTATTGTTACATACTTATTTACTGATGTGTATCGAATAATTAAATGTTCTAATGATGTGATATTTATTCAAAACAAATAGATTCCAAAGAGGCATAATCCCGACAAGAAGAAGAAACAGCAAACAACAGTATTATTGCTGTAGAATAAAGAGTGAAATTCGTCATCATGAATGCAAAAGAAGAAGCTGAGCCTCTTTTGTTGCAAGCAGACGGTGATGGGTAAAAATATACACAAATTATAAAAAGTTATATGGAATGCAATTAAATTAAGACGATACAGTAACTTAAGAATTATTAAGAATAATAGTGGCACAAGTACAATAGAATAGTTCCAAAATAACACATTCGTACTTAGGTGCATATATATATACATAATATATATTATATTATACACTACACACTAAACACACATACATATTTTGGAAAATTTGAAAAACATTCCTTCCTCTCTTAAGTCTAACGACAGTACGATCTACCCTTAAAAAAGTATGTACAACTCACCCACTTTTTTTTTTAGATTATTTTAGTAAAATGAAATGGGACAATTGAGTTTTTAGATTAATAGAATTAAGTATTTAGGGCATGTTTTGTTAAATATATGATTCAAAAATGAGTACAATGTAACTAAATCTCACTATATTTTATCAACGGTACTCTAGTTTTAAAAAAAAAAAAAAACATGGAGAATGTGTGTATAATATACAAGTGTATAGTGCATAAGATTTATCATGATGTATGTGGATTGAATGCGTCTTAGTTTAATGTTTAACATACGTAATTAGGTAAGTGTAGGTGAGTGTGTGTTTTCATGTAGAAGCTATGCTAAAACGTACCTCTAAATTCTATATCCATGTATTATATATATTATTATTGTATACTTTATACTCTATGTAAGTCTCAGAATACTACTGCACGAAACATAGTTATTAAATTGTTGTGGATTTTATCGTTGATGCTACTCGTGTTGAATTTGAAACCACATTACACATGATTTATAGTATTAAGATATCGTTATTGAATATTGACTGTCTAAAGTTAAACGTATCTATAGATATTAGATCTATACGCCAATACAGATATATGTATGAGTACGTCTACTAAATATTACTAAATATTACTGTAACTACCTACCTCATAACGCATAATGTTTGTTAATTGACTCACGTATTATTATCATATGTATAAATAGTGAGTACATCTTTACTCTTTGTTCATCTGCTCGAATTCTTCTTCTTCATTCAAACAATATTTCTATTTCAAGCAGTTAACTTGGTTTAAGAGAAAGGATATTATTTAACTTTAGTAAATTATAAATTATGGCAAAGCCGGTAAAGATCATCACCTGTGCTTCTCACTTTGGGTACACTGTACATTTATTTAGTTTTTAGAGGCTTCATTCTTTTACCCTAAAAGTTGTGGGTGGATTTGTATTCATATCTATATATATAGTTATACATATCAGCTGTTTATACACATGTAACATGTACAGAGTGTAATCATTTTAATAATACATTTTTCTTTGTAGTGAAAAATAATATGGAATTCTTAGTATTAATTTTTCTGTTTCATTTTGTTTCAATATATTATATGTACATATAGAAATGAAGAAATTGACAATGACAATAACATCTACAAAAAGCAAGGAGGAAATAAATCAACGGCAATTTCTTTGCAAAAACCAACTGCGGATCATGACTATTCCGTCACTGGAGAGCACTATGATCCATTATCCAGAAGAAATATAGATCACCCGACATCGTAAGGATTTAATTGAAAAAGTTTTGTAACATTTTCAGACAAACTATTTTTACTCTTGTCTTGTGGATTTTGCAGTAATTATTTATGTAAACTTTTTTTATAAACAGGAATTTTGACACAATGGTCCACTTATTAAAGGGAAACATTGGAACTGGAATTTTGGCCATGCCTGATGCATTTAAAAATGCAGGATTGGCTGTCGGCACAATAGGCACTTGTTTAATTGGTTTGATTTGTGTTCACACCATGCATATATTAGTGGCATGTGCACATGAGCTATGTAGAAGAACACAAGTCCCATCATTATCATTTGCTGAAGTTGCAGGTATGACCATTACAATTACAATATTTCAATATTGTTTGTTTTCAAAATGTCCTTTCATCGTATATTCATTGACTTCGGGAGCCCTAATAAAACCTCTTTAAACCTAACTTAAACCTATATTCATTGAATACTTTACTTTGTCCCTTTTACAATTCAAAATGTTGTTGTATAATATAATATATGGAAGCTTGAACAATTTCTTTGGTTACAAATGGTAAATAGAAACATCTTTCAAAGTTGGACCAATACCTTTACGCCGTTTTTCATCACTGGCCAAGTAAATATTTAAATACTGTTCAAATTATAATAATGTAATTATCTATAGACTTTTTCTGAGACTGAAATGAAAGTGAAAAGATGTAAAAAAATCTATAGGTATTTTATATATAAATTTAATATGCTGTGTATTTTTATTTTACCATAGGTCCATTATAAACGTGTTCTTATGCATTACACAGCTCGGCTTCTGTTGTGTGTACTTTGTTTTTGTTGCAAACAACCTTGAACAAGTAAAATTTTACAAATTATTAGTTTCAAACAATGTCAAAGGAAATATATCATGTTTATTGTTCAGTACCATTGGGTTGGATTTCATTGTGATTCTATTTTGGTTGGCATTGTTTTTTGTAGGTTATTAATCATCGACTGGAAATACATTTAAGTTCAAGGACGTACATGTTTATTCTTTTGATTCCGATGATGTTTTTGAATATGATAAGGTACAGAAACAACTCTTAAAAATTTTTAAGCAAAATAACCATGATTTATCTTTTTTATCCAAGTTATTTTTCAAAGTATAACTAATATAAGTAAATTCGTGTATTAATTTTCTCAACTTTTTTTAGGAATTTAAAATTGCTTGCACCTTTCATGATGATTGCCAACATTTTTATGGGAGTTGGACTTGGAATAATTTTTTACTATGTGTTCCAAGATTTACCCTCTGTAACAACTAGAGAAAATTTCTCATCTTGGAGACAATTACCATTATATTTTGGCACGGCAATTTATGCATTTGAAGGTGAGTTTGTTTTTTTTTGCATTATTTCATAAATTATGTTTCTATCCACATGGAATTTTGACTGGTACTTGAAAATTGGCAAAAGAAAAACTAAAAGAAATACTAACAATGTTTTCATTTTTCGCTGTTATTTTTTTCATGTCATCAACTAAATTTTCATTAGGAATTGGAATGGTATGTTTTTCTATTGTACTGTACATATAATATTTTTAGTAAAATATGAAACTTTTATATTATCAACATAATATAACATGTCAAGTACATTATGTACGACCATAAAACATGAGATGATTTATTCTATATAAACTTTTTGAAAAATTGAAAACGTTTTATTATTTCATATAGATTCTTCCATTGGAAAATTCTATGAAGAATCCTCATGATTTTGGCGGATGGACGGGCGTTTTGAATACAAGTATGGTAATTGTAGGCTGTTTGTACACAGCTGTTGGATTCTTTGGATATCTTAAATATGGAGATAGCATCAAAGGCTCCATAACTCTAAATTTACCTTCTGGAGATTTGTAAGTTCATAACAAATTTTAAAGAGTTTCTATGCATGTATCCTTACAAATACTGTCCAGTAAATTTATTTATAATGTAAATACATGTATGTATGTGAGTAATAATGCTTACATTTGAACTGATTTGAATTATTTAAAAAATAGACTGGCAGAAGGTGTGAGGTTAATGATGGCCATGTCGATCTTTTTGAGTTATGCGTTGCAATTCTACGTTCCCATCGGTAAATATTGAATTTAAGATATTATCTATCTGTATTCCAAAAGTGTAACCAATGAGTACAAGTTATATGAAAAGAACTACAAATTGCAAACCTTTTCTATTTTTATTTACAGACATTGTTTGGCCTTCAATAAAATGTCGGATTCCGACGGAAAAAATGCAAATACTGTTTGAATATATTTTCCGGACATTTCTTGTTCTGTTTACTTTTGCAATGGCGGCTCTTATCCCAGATTTAGGGCTTTTTATCTCATTAGTTGGTGCTTTATCCTCTTCAACTTTGGCCTTAGTGTTTCCTCCAATGATCAATATTTTGACAAATTATGCACTGGGATTTGGAAAGTACAGATGGTCCTTGTGGAAAGACTTACTTCTTATACTCTTCGGTACTATCGGATTCGTTGCTGGAACATATGTGAGTATTGAACAAATTATTAAAAAAAATGAGGATATACCTACAAATAGTACTCAGACTAGTTAGAGAGACAGGTTATTCTTTTTACATATGTATCTATACATGTGTCGTTTTCTGATAGTTCAAAAGTCTCCCATTAACATGAAAACGTGAAATTATCAGTCTTCTCTATGGAATATTTGTGTCTCTACATATATATATATATAATATATATTTTCCATATAGCTATACACGCTATAATATTGAATTATATACATAACGTAAATCCTTACTATGTTATATCATGAGATCAGAATTTATATACTATCAAAACTGCATGACGGTTGGTACGACCATGTGTATAGAGTATGTGTATATGTGTGTATCTTACTAGTATATATATATACAAATGATTTAACAATTATTTTATGCGGTTCAAATCTTGTAAACTAAACTAAACTGTGATTGATTGCGATGACATAATATACAATGTTATTTATTTATATATTTAAATGTATGCGTATATGTATATCAATTTGAATGATTGTATACATACATAAATTGTCTTATATGCATACATACCATTACATTATATTATTATGTCTCGAGTGTACATATAACATATATATATATATATATTTAACTAGTTATAATCAAAGACGCTGTCGAATTTAACGCTCGTAAAAAAACTATAAGATTTTTTTAAATGTAAAGTCAACTTAGTTAACCGATAAGATTAAAGTTTTTTAGTACACATTGTAGCCTTTTATTGGTTTTTTTTCTGCTTGAATACTACTTGTTGTATTGAAGAAAAATATTGTGTAGATTTTTATATTAATAATACTGATTATTAATATCCAGTTTGTCAAAGATATTGAAACAGAGATTCATTATGTCTCAAGTCTCAATGGAGTGGCTATAACTTCCAACATGTAACAAATAACAAATAGATGTAGTAAATTACTACAAAATGGCATTCCATGCAAAATAAGAAACGCAACAGCAGTCTCTAATTCCATATGTTTAGTTATACAAGGTAACTAACAATAATACTTTTTAAGCCAAAACGTACTAAGAAGATTATATCTTGACTTCCTTTTAATACTAGCATATTTAATTGTATTTAAATAGGGGAAAGCCTGAGTTTTTCTTTTCTTTTTATAAACCAGGTGTGTATTGTATTCTCAAAGACTGATTTTTCCTTACGCTAATGTGTATTTTAAAATAGTAGGCCAACACAAATTGACATGTTACTAATCTGTTTCACCAATATTTAGAACTCAAGTACAGTCAGAGGAAAAATTGCACTATCATGAGAATCTGTATTATAATCCTTTATATATATATATATATATATATATATGTATATTTCAGTTTTTTCCTTGATTCAAAATTCAATAACTGGGCTCTAAGCACAAGTTATCTCAATCAGAAACCATGTACTTTATTAACCATGGTTTGATTGTATAAGTAAACAAAAATTAGAATGTGTTGTAGTAATATGCAAATGTATAGACGGTCATCTCAATACTATCTCTGGAAAAAAGATTAAATAGATTATTTATGTATATGTATATATAGGGATTTTGTAATACATTGACTCAAATAATGATTCGTTGAGAAAAGCCAAAACAAAAAAGTAGGTATTAAAATCGATACATTATAAGCTGATTAAAATATTATCTTCATTTAAATAAAGGAAGTCTTGAAGCAGTATACGACTTCTTCTCTAAAAATGAATTTTTGATGGATCATGAGAACTATAAAATTAGATTTGGAATGTTGTTGCAAATTCTAAACTATGTATGTATACTATAAAGGCATACAAAATTTATGACCTACTCGTTTTATTGACTTCAGTGTTAATAAACTCTTCTGAGTTTATTATTATTATTCAATCAGAACTTTTCTATACAGATCAAGGCACAAAATTAATTAATGCTCAGTATTGATCAAAAAGTGTATAAAAAATACATAAATGGGAATCCCATATTAATGTATCAATGTTTGCGCGCAGGTCATATAAACAATGTCTAAAATGTACAGTGCAGGTGCTTAAATATTCCATGTTTTCGTTTATTTCCGTGTTACGTATTACGCACATTTTTTTTTAAATTTTGAATATAAAAATTTTATGCATGAAATGAACTTGTGTGTTTAAAACGAAATTCCACAATTCATGGTACAAACAACAATTATTGTTACTGTTTTTCAAGTCGCGTAAAAACTATTATAGGTCATTGAATATTGATACAAAAATAAGTTATTGAAGAGGTACAAAAAAGATACAACATGTCCTTGCAGAGAAAATCTCTTGTACTTACTCGTCTTTTGTTAATGAATACATTTGAATAAATATCAAAAAAATAATCTCTGAACATTGGTAACTCCTATATTATATACATGCGACCTGTAGTTTAAAACCTTTTGCTAATAAAAAAAAATATCATAATATAATATAAAAAAATAAACAAATTATTTATCTATCTGTGTGAATTGCTACTAGCTGGCAAAGCAGCAATTTTAACTATTGATATAAATTGGACGATTTTCAAGGTTTTCAATGTGCTTTAGTCTAAAGGTGTGTATATAGTATATATACACGATACATATTTATATCAAAATCAGTCACAATTTCAGGCTTTACTGTTCTTTACAAAGGATATTCAGTGACGATGACTAAGGCAAATTATTGACGTTTTTGTGGTTCTTTTTTGTCTATTGATTATTGGTTTAGTTACTGTACACTGTATGTAATGTTATTTGAATTCGGGGTCTTGTACATATTACAAAACATACAAGAATGGTTTGATCAATTGATCAAAGCCCTAAACTACAATAATATTATAGTACCTTTAAAACTTTCAGACACAAAGATAAATAATACCTATATTATGGTACCTCTAATTACTACAATATCACATTTTATGATAAAACGATGATGTAAACAAAGAAAACATAGTATGTATACAGAACAGCCATAATGTAGGTTGTAAAAAAGCACGTGAAACCAAAACAAATAATAGCTTATCTATAAAACGATTATTGGACGTGATTTAAATACAAAGTAAAGTAACAAAGGAATTATACAAATTGTTAAAAGACATTTAAAATTTTATTGGAAATACTTTCCTCGAAATATTACAATCTATACGTGACATTTATATAAACTATTAGCGTGCTATACATGTGTGTGTATATACATATATATATATACAAAACTGAACAGGTACGTGGGTACGAAGGCACTCAAAAATATTGTTATACTTGCTTTGTTTTATGGGGTTTATTCCGTTTTTATTTACTTCTGTTAAGTATAATATTATTATAGATTATAGACTTGAGAATTTGCGGTTTTCTACTTTTTTCATGTACTGTGTACTTTGTATCAGTTCGTTTACTTTGTCTAGACGTTGTATGTTACTTATTACATTAATATCGTGTCTTCAAGTATTTTATCCGTACTGTCTACTCATGTAGAAATAAATATTATGCGTGTGTGTATGTGTGTGTATGATGGAAAAGTATTTATTCCCGACTATTACAGTTATACTTATATAATGGAAAACAAATGTATACATATTCAGTGATTGAATAAGTGCTAAACCTTTTATGTTGTATATTGTATTGTATCGTTTTGTCTCTATATTACATATATATTATATTATTAGATAAGTAGAGTGTTTGGAGTTTAAAAAAATATATGTATGTTTCTATGTATAGCAATTTTTGAAATGCATGCCTACATAGGACTTATTATTATGTGGTTAGTCTGTAATTATATTTCAATTACTCGCGAGCTAACGAAGAGCGTTCTGAGAATCATTTAATGATTAGTCTACGAGATTTTATGTTATTGCTGGCAAAAACTGTAATAAAGGCTTAAAAATCTAGTGATTTATTTATGAATATGATGTATATTATAATATATTATTTACTAGTCGATTTTTATTAGACATATATATGTATATGTAGATGGATATCGTACGTGTGTGTGTATATACGTCTCAACATAGTGCATATTACTATTGCTAGTTTATATATTCGTACTATGGTTTTTGCCAATTGATAATTGATAGCCATATTTACTTATATTTACTTATATTTTATCTTCCATCATGATTAATATATTTTTTAAATTATTAACGTTGTTGTAGTAGTTTTTCCAGAGAGAAAAAAAAACATGTTTTATATTATTACCATTATATACCTACAAAAAAACAAGGGAAAACAAATACTAAAGTATTTTGACAAAGCGCAAAGGAATGAAACAGCAATGAAATTTATTTTAATCAGTAATCAGTGAAGAGATTTTGAAATAAAAATTAATAAACACCTTATTCAATTGTTTTGAAATGCGCAAAATTTGTAAAAGTACAATCTTGGATTGTAGACCAAAGATACACGATATCATTTTAAAATGTACCATATTTACAAAATATGTTATGAGTTATAAGTACAACAAAGTAATAAAACCAAGTCATTTTTCGGAATTTTAAATAATATAAAGCGCATGTAGATAGTATACAAAACGAAAACGCTATATATAAATACTATGAGAAGGAAGGAAATATATTGTATTATATATATATATAACATTGTTGCAAAGTACTATGTATTATGTCACAATAATAATAATTATTGTTATGATCTACCGAATCAACAATAGCAAGCCTACAAAAAAGAAATACTAAATTACCGAATTTGTTGAATTTTAAAAGAAAGAAGGCGTTTGAAAGGTTCTTGTTATCATTGTCATCTCTGTGTGTGTGCGTATATAAATCTTGCAATAAAGATCTCTACTTTATTGTAAAAAAAATTATTCCGTCAAAGGAATTGAAACGTTTATTTTTGCATTGCATATACATACTACATATTATAGATTATAGTACATGCATGTTGTATACCAAATCATGCTATCAATGTTTTGGATTTACCCTTTTCGAAACAATTTGCCATTTGTAACATTTGCACATTCACTTGGGAATTTTCTTTACATGGAAACGTTTTCTTTCCTCTCAAACTTTCGACACGGGCTTATGCGAGTAAGAAAGACAATCAGAAATAAGTTTTCCATCTCAGCAAAAGGTAATAGTAATTCATTTTACTTTGATAATTCATTTCTATTACGTTTCATAACATATCGAGTGTGTTCTTCACTTTTATGTTTGACAGAAAATGTTCATAACACAAAATGGATTGGTTAGATATAGAAGTCAAACTGCCGATATTTGTTTCGCTGGAAACGGTAGGTAACTACCGTATTTCAGTAACTTTACACTATCGGTAGAACTCTCGGTATAATCGGTAGCGTTCTCGGTACTTTTTTCATTCATTTTATGAAAATTCATAAATCGTGTGTATTTCAAGTTGTCATATAATTTTGCATTGAAAAATTATTATTTATTTTTTGTGAAAAATTTATAATATAATAAAACAAAAATGCAACTACCGGCCATGTACCGAATACCGAGAGATTGCACCGTTATGTATCGAAATAATTCGGCAGTACCGAATGCCTCGGTAGTTTGAGGTCTAGTTAGATACTGTTCACTTCATAAGTCATAATATAATACGGTCTCAAAAAACTTTTTAGTCTACAAATAAACCAAATGTAACTACAGGAAAAAAACTCTGTACGAGTGAAGAGACCATAATACGGTGAAATGAGCAAAAAAATGGATAACACACGGGAATATAAATACTTTTTATCTTCTACGTAGATACTGTTAACTATCTGTATAGACGCTGCATGATAATAATATAATATTTTATGGAAAATTATTTCAACAAAATAAGTATGCTGATAAGTATGCTTATGTTATCCTAGGAATGTATACTATTGCATGTATGTATGTATATAATAATATTATAGTACACACTTCATAGCACGTGTTTAAGGTAATGTCTCTGATATGGTGTTATACGTGACATTCTCATCAATTACGAGTAGCAAAAGTATTTATTTTGAGCTTCATGCAGATATATATCGACATAGTAAATCAATGTAAAGACGATGATTTATTAAATATGTAAGGATCATAACAGCTAGCTCTAACTCTGTAGATTTTAACAGGTGACACATTTAACCCCTAGACATCTGTCTCAGTTTTCCTGATTCACATTCGCATCGATATGCATTTTATGTACGCTTTGGCTTGGGTTTACATACAACATACACGCGTAATACACAGCCGAAAAAGTAGAATGTCTGTGCATTTAGTTTTTAGTTTACCAGTCTTTTGATTTCTATGTGATGTGATTAATGATAAATGTGTGTGATTTTATCTTTTTTTTCCATTAATGACTGATTAATGACAGTATAGTAATTAGAGGTCTAATTAACCTTCACCGGATATTGTTTTGTTTTGTATAATTACGCATTCGTAGGTCTTCACTTCACACTCATCCATATTCATACAGCGTACATCGTTAAATACTGATTACAATTTCCGAGACAGAATTTAAACTATGAAAAATGTGTAGGAATTGTGACACTTTTCTTGGATTCTTGACCAGACATGAGACGTGAGGTAAAACGTCGACATGAAGTTTAGTACAACGAGCATTTTGAACGATTGTGGAACTATGATCCTATTCGTCTTGCACTCTTGAAATCCATTTCCAAAACTCTGAGGAAGAAATCTGGATAATCCTAAAGTTCTGTCAAACTTCAATGGCAAATGAAATCAAAGAACTAAGAAACAATCGTAGATACCTTGTAGACAAGGCACAAAACATTGTCACTCAGAACTAAGATCAAACCAGTTAAATGTCCATGCACGCCACCTAAAGTCTTGACTTAGTAAAAACTAAAAACTTGTAGGATAAAAATCTATCTTCCCTTATGTATTATACACATGTATCTGTTCCTGCTATTTGGTACATAGTACACCATTTACCATTAGCAAAGTAATAGTAAACTGAACATCGATGGAAAGGAGCACAGGTGGTGAATCATGAAAAAAGGCCTCAGGTGATGAATAAAAGAGAGAATGAGAACTGTTTTCTCGTGTGTATACTGTATACAGTATATTTACAGCAAGATGTATTGTATTAAATGCTTATATTTCTTTCCCTCTCGTATGTTTTACGAATATACTTAGGCGTGTCCAAAACTTAAACTTCCGTTGGAAATATTTATTTTTGACTTGGAGTCAAATGTTTTTGTTCAATGTTTTTATTTTATTTTATCTGTATCATGGAATTAAATAAAATTCCGTTTCTAAGTTTTACCTGTAAATCCTAACACAACAAACAGTAGAAAATTTTGACATAAACAAGTACATGTAAACAATACAAGAAAATACAACGTTATATTTAATACAAAACCATCATGTGAAACATTTAACCTTCTAAAACTGTGCTGATAGTACTTAAAAACATGCACAAGATAAATAAGCACATTGGAATTTGATAAAGAGTTTTGACATTTTGTCTGTCTGAGAATGTTGGACCATATTCATACTTAAAGAATGAAAAAACGAATGAACGACTCTTCCTTGGTGACTTATTGATTTTGTGTTGTCTGTCAAGTTATGTTGTTTTCGTCTGAATCTTAGTTTTATAGTATATCTGTATGTTGAAATCCGAGACTTGTGTTTGCAATTTTGTTTACAATTTCAAAAAGATTGTTTACATTTTATTTGTGTGATTAGACGAATTCCATGACTCATACATATATTATTGAGATAAAATAAAAGCACATAACACATAATATAAAATATACATAACTTTATACCCGCAGAGTCAGTCGTTGTTTACATTTCACATTTCAAACTCTGTCTGTCTTTAAAATTTCTTGCCTTAGTTCCATGTAAAAGAGAAATTAAGTTGTAGAACCAAGTCTTGAAGATATTTACCATTCTATGCTAAATAATTGAATTATACCTTTTTACTTAAAAAATCATCATCAGAGTTACTATAATTTTTGGAATGTTTACGTGTAAAATGATTACGGTGTTTTTTAATCAGCGATAATACTGATGCAGTGATACTACATAAACGGGATTAATTAAAATTTTAAAATCGAAATCTTTAAATATATTATATTCATCGATACTATAATTTAGTTTAGTTTGCAAATAAATAAATAAATATACATAAAGATTGTAGTATATCACGATATAAAAATGAAAAGAGCTCCAAGTATTGGAACCCCGTCCATTTATTCACATACAACCACTAGATCTACTGGTCTTCGGTCAACGAGATCAGTTAAATCCCTTCATGTGCCATGGTTTAAAAGACCACAACCATTCCTTCAAGAATTTTTTGGTCCGGATGTTCAAAGATTATCCCTTGCTGCTGCAGTCTATGCCCTTGTAAGTAGCGAACATAAAAGTAATAAATATCTAAATGAATGAATTTGATTACCAAACGACTATTGTTGAAAAATCTATGTCTAGATGTCTAAAAGGCATTTGAGTCGTGTGTCATGTGTATATATATAAATTTTCTCTTTATTTTATTTCATACAGTGCTTAAGTTTTTTCACAAGTGGAATAGCAATGTTTGACCTGTACTGTTTGGCAGAAACAGCACCTGGTAGTTATCATTCGGGTTACTATTTAATTTCTTTTGACTTCGTCTACGTAGGAAACAAACATGGTATGTGCAATAATTTTTAATCCCAGTTTTTATTGTCTAACCACTTATGGACTTTATTGTTTATGTACTATATTTTGAAATGCTAGTGTACAATGTATGCATGTGTAATTTTATGGCTTCAACTGCAATCTATAATAATATGTGAATATTTTTGATTTACAGTTCGTAATGCCCTAATTACAATTTCGGTTTTCTCTCTTTTTGGTGCCATCGCGTTATTGGTGACAAGTATAATTCTGATTCAAGCCCTGATGAAGGTATGCATTTCAAATGACACGTCTTTGTTGTTTATAATTTTGTTCATGTATCATTTGACATATTGTTATGTATTTGTGTGTGTAGTGTGTAAAATAAGCTGATGTTATAATCGTGACACATGTGTATTATGTTTATTTGTAGGAGCACGAAAAGAAAATGGTTCCATGGCTAATATGCATGCTGGTTTTTGCAAGTTTCCGTCTTCTCAGTTTTATATTCGCGGGTAAGAACATAATATATCATATAAGCTCTTTACTTGCTTTATCTACAAAGTCACTAGAATCTAGAATTTAGAACATTGGTTAAGAACATGGGGTACATAAATGTCCAAGGGAAATTTCGTCAAAAGTCCCATTTCGCAAGGCTCACAACTCACAACTCACAAACCACTGAACCGATTTTCATGATCGACATGTCAAATTGAAGGTCCATATTTTGCTTTGCTTTTTTGCTGGATAATCTCAGTTAAACCTCGAAGATGAAAGATTTTGTCAAAATGAGACATTGTAGGAACTCGGGAAGAATTGACCTTCAATTTGAGATGTCGATCATGAAGATTGGTTTTGTGGTTTGTGAGTTGTGAAATGTTTCTTTGAAACTTCGCCCCATGTCCTTAAATACTTTTTATATAATGTGGGTTTTTTTTCTAATGTTTCTGTGATTTTTTTTTTCATTTCAGCTGTGGTGAATGACATGATTTTTGCCTACAACATTCTAATGTGCCTGTTTTGGATTGCATTCACAATCCTTAACTTTACTGGTTGGGCAGTTGTATATTCTCTCTACTTAGAGCTAGCTGACCTCACTAAACTGGAGGATCTTGCAACCTTGCGACTGGGTACCATGACGAGTTTAGCAACCCAATCTATGGCCGGATCAAGGCCCACGACACCACATTCCACAACATCTACCGTTCCGATTCCATGACTTTCTTTATGATTTTCACCTTGCCTTGTCTCTTTACAAGGGTGAAAAGTTTGTACAAGACACTAGGAAATTTCACGCACAATGTTTATTTCCAGTTTTTAATGAGTCTCTCTTTTGTTACATGTCTTAAGTAATGTACTAAGCACTTAGTATTACTTTAGTAGGATGGGATTTGATGTTTGTTTGTTAGGTATTATTAAAGATTTGGTATTATTTATTATTCTATTTAACTAAACATTACTGCCAAAGAGGTCGTACACAGGTTGATTTTTATGTGTCTACATATTTTCTGTGAACTTACTATTAGAATCTCGCTACAAGTATTTTCAGCAATATTATCATTCCTTTTTACTGTTTAATACATATGAAAAGAGAATACATGCAACATTTTCCGTCCTTCAGTGAACTTGAGCAGCTCAAGCAGAGAGTAGTCAACAATATAGATATTTAACATTTATGCTATGAGTTGTACTTGAGTGCTTCAGAGATTCCGGTCCATTAGAAAATAGAACTTAAGAATAAGCACATAATATATTATTACAATTCGAAACTAAAATAGCACAAGAGTTTTTATGCAATGGGATCTTTCATATATTTATTAGTGTAACATGTACGGACAATCAAATCGGTAAAGGAGATACATAGGATAAAGGATATAATTCTATAAAAGCTATATAACGCTACAAAATACCAACTTATACACACGTATTTCGTAAAAGACGGTAGGTAGGTTTAATGAAAACATGAGTCGATTATGGATACACTTAATTGTTAGACATGTTGTTTTGAGAATTTCTAATATTACTTATATATAGTATTATACTGACTCGTTATGTTTAAGCCTGAATTTTACCATTACATTACAAAAGTTTTTGTTTCTCTCTATTTTATATGATTTATGCTTATTTTCCTTGGAGAAACGCAATTTTTTGTGGAAGTTTTTGTTGACATATTTACCCTGGTCCTTAGGTTTAAAAGCTAAGGGATGGAATGAAAAAGTACCAGTACATATACATACAGATATAGTTTAAGTTAGTTTTTATATTTTTTTACAAAACCTTTTCTACACAAGTGCCACAAAAACAAAGTAAAAAAGGTGAATGTTATGCGTTTTAGCTTTACTAGTTTTGACTTGTACACTTTTCGGTGAGTATTTTTTGTTGTAAAAGTTAAGCTATGGTAGTTTTATTGTGTTCACAGTTATTGTACTGATCAGTTTTTTTGTATAAAAATGCAAGGTTAGAGAAAGCAAAAGGTTTGTATATCGTATATCCTCTGTCAGTCTGAAATTTTGTTATGTAGTTTTAGGACGCACAGACACGGGGGAAAAAGTTTGAGAACTGGAGACCTGGGACATTTCAGTAAAAAAAAATTTTGGAAAAATTACAGACTATGTATTAAATATTATGTAAATTTGGTGTTGCTCTCACTTGATTCCAAGTATTAAAAAAAAACAGAGATGATTTGACATGAAAAACATGACATTTCCTTAATTTCCTCAAACTATTTTCCCTAGCACTTGTTCCATGTTTTGAAATCAGACTGACCCACGTTGAATAATATCGTATAGTAAAAGATTATTCACTGATGTATACTTTAAATGGTTAATGTAAGTTTTGTTTTAAATGTCACACTAAAATTCCGTCATTTTATATCCATAATATACATTGAGGTAAGATTACAAATCCGGTGTCCGATGTTCGGCTTTAATTCTCTACGAGTTCTGCTATCCTTTTCGCACATTTCAATAGACAAAAACGAAAACCGTAAAACAAACGCAAATTCACTAGCTTAAAATTCGAGATACATGATATATGAAAAATAGAGTGAGCTTTGTACAATTAAAAAATATCCTCCGAAAATTACTTTGTAATATCTACATTATACATATATATTTAATATTTATACATAGTATATTTATTTTGTATATTTTAACCGTCGTTTACATTGGATTAGAATGACAGGGGCCATCATGCACGAAAAAATATATATCTTTACG
>JAQGBH010002651.1:0-23329 GCA_034698265.1 Sminthurinus aureus
ACAGAATCAGTATTCAATTTCTGATAGTCGATGTATCATAATGAAAACGTTTCAATGATATAAACGATATTATTCACTACACTACACACTTGGATTGGGAATGCTCTCTATTGTCTTTACTCTGCATGAAGGAGCCTTGAATTGCCTCTTAGAATGGGAGACATAAGAAAGAGAGGGGTTGCAAATTCTCATTTGCAATTTCAGATGGCGTCTTATACTCGTTGGCAATTTCCAAATTCCAAATTTCGCGAGCATGCCTACATGTGCATTGTGCATTGTGTATTGCACTACTGACACCGTTGTCGGATTAAAGTACTGTTTCAGATTTCGGATGAAAATCAGATGAAATAAAAGTAAAAAATATAGTTTGCCTGGTCCAAAACTACATTAAAAACAATAAAAAATGATCTCTGACCTCAAACATGTGACAAAATGAGCCGACCCCATCCTTTACAGAACAACCATTTTTTGGCGAGATTACTATACTAGTAGTATGGCATTCGGCATCTATTCTATTTCTACCAATTTGATTCCGGGTAAAAGTACAATATTAAACTTCTAATGCACAAAACTCCTTTTTAGTTTCTCTATTTGAAACTTTTAGACATTTTTTGATTTTCCTATTCTTAAACCTTTAAGACTTTGCTTAGTGAAAGTTGACGTCCAGTTTAAGGGAAAATTTTGAGTGCAGGGGTGTTTCAATAGACTTTACTGAAGTGACGTACATAATATATTGCACACATATGCTTGAGGAGAAAAATCGAAAACGTAACACAGTTTTTGCTGGAATTATTTGAATTTTTAAAGCAGAGTGGGTCAAAAATCTAGTGCTATGAACTACTGAATGTGATAGTTAATCAGTATTGAATACAGTACGAAAAGGAAAAGGAAATAATAACCATCATAATAATACCGGTACAAAACGAGGACTAGAAAAAATCTAGATTCTAGATTCTAGGCCCAATTCCAAGTGTCCTTTGCCAGTAAACCAGCTTTCAGAATTGTCGTATTCTGGGATGCCATGTAAATGTTTGTCAGCTAAAGACCTTTCACCAAGAATGCTTCATGTATGCGTAACTATTATACTTTGACTTTTTAATCAACATTGAGGACTATAAATGAGGAATGATGAATGACGGAATTTAAGCATTTTTCTACATAATTTTATTTTATGTTTTGTTTCTGTTTTATCATTTATTAAAACATTTCGTATTCTTTATTCTTCTTAATTCTTCAGTAGAAGTACAAGTTATTATATAAGGATATTGAAACAAGGTTTCAATACTAGAAAATCAGTCAATACGACAAATAACATTATCATGAAAACAACATGAACCAAGTAATCATAAGTTGGATTTCAATTCACTTGAGACTTGCACAGAATGTTCATGCAATCGTCGTTTACATATGTTTGTATAATATATTATACACTTTAAACTTTAAACAGTTTGTACTGACTTTTGTTAATTTGGCGGAGAAAATGGCAAGGATCAAAAACTTTTTGTCATAAGAAGCTCTTCAAAAATAAAAGAAATAACATGGAATATCAAATACCGAGAATATCCACTACATTACAGTACGCACAGACCACAGACAGACACACCAAATAATAACAGACTTAAAAAAGTTTACACACAATAAAAAACGAGTATAAAATAAGAGATTGACTTGAGATTTGAGAATTGAGAGATTTTGAGACTATTTAAAATTTTTAAAATTTAAAATGCCTATCAACAATTTAATACTTGGAATAAGCGACTCCTTGGGCAACTTGAGCATGACCATGAGCTGGAGCAGCCAAAAATTGAGGTTGGGCAAAGTTAAGAGCTTGGATAGAGGGTTGAACAGAGTATAATCCAGCGACTCCTTGGGAGTAGACACCTCCTTGGAGACCATAAGCATGGGTGAGACCTGGGGCGGCATAGGCAGCTTGTTGGTAGACAGCGGGTTGGACAGCAGCAACCTGTGAATAACCGAACTATTCGTTTAGGTTGTTGAAGAAAGGGATAAATAGAAACATAAATTATGGATAAAATGATCTAAAATTTCAAATTATTCAATTAATGATGCAAAAATTTTCAAGAAACATACAGCTGGAGCAGCAACAGCGGCTTGGGCGTAAGCTGGAGCAACGGCGGCATAGGCTTGTTGTTGGTAAACAGCGGGTTGGGCAACGGCGGCTTGTTGAACGTAGGCTTGTTGTTGGACGTAGGCGGGTTGAGCAACAGCGGCTTGTTGGACGTAAGCGGCTTGGGCAACTGGGAGTCCGGTGGCAACGGCGGGTCCAGCATAGGTGACTGGTCCGTTAACTCCGACAGTTGGGTTTTGGTAGCTGGTGTATTGAGTGTTGTATTGGACTGGGATGACTTGTGGAGATCCCTGAGAGGATTGAGTGTATCCTTGAACGTGCCCAACTGAGACAGCTGGCTCAGAGTGGGTTTGAGTGGTAGTGGTTTTGGTGACAACTGGAGTAATGGTCTTGGTTACACCGACAGTTTCGACATTACGGATGGCAGCAGCAGAGATAGACTGGGAGTAGTGTCTTGGTGCCTCTTGAACTGCAGTGGCTACTGCTGGAGCTATAATAAGATTGGTGTCCAAGCATTTCAATTATACTTTTAATGTTCACGTTGTAATTGTCTTTATTCAAACTTTATTCAAGGTTCAAGATTTTGACCACAATTTCTTACCGGCAACAACTGCGGGGGCACCATAAGCACCTTGTTCAACAACTCCGGCACAAGCGGAAGCTAAAATGCACGAAAATTAAAATTTGTTTTTTAAATGAGCATAATTTTCACAAATTTCAAACTTTGACACAAACAATAATATGAGTTGTAATTAAAAAAGTAATCCTACCGAAGAGAGCGGCTAAGATGAGGAATTTCATTTTGATTTTGTTTGATTTTGATTTTTCTCCCAAAGGACAGAGATACTGAGATTGTTTCAAGTTGAATCCTGAAAATGAATTGAATGGTTATTCGCTACACTTTTTGGTTTATATAGTCCGTCCTTCATCATCCTCTTCTTTAAACGGTCACCGTTCCTCACTATTGACTATTTACCTATTTACTATTTACACACATTACAACTTACAACTGTCATACTACATGCTGCACACACACAACATGCCATTACATTGTACATTGTACATTGTGCAGTATATACACTATTTTTTCATTAATTTTTAATTTCCTGAATTTCGTACATACTGGCACCCAGTGCAGAAACAAGCATACATTTAGTCACACCTACATATTAATCCATCATACATCACTGTGCGAAGTATTTTGTATGTTGTACAAAGAGAGAGATGGAGAGAGAGACAGGGAGAATTCTCGTCTTATTCAATCAGTAGCTGTTACAGTGGACAGTATTGAGCAAATCTGCATCCCTCTGTAATCTACATACATAGATTTATACACGCATTTACTCGTATCTTGGACATATATTGTAAATTGCACATGCTTTCAATTTCAGTTTCCTAACATGTGCTGTTGTATCCGTCCATCTTGTGTCTTGTTCTATATTGCACATTGCATTCTTACAGTTACTTACAGGCTAGTCGAGAATCGAGAATCGAGATTCGAGAATCGAGGGTCGTCCAACATGTACATCAAAGACATTAGGATTGCATTTGTCTCATTGTTACTTCATACGTAGCAAATAATAATAATAATAATAATAATAGTAATCATCATCATAGTAGAAATAACAGTGATCACAATTCACAATTATATAATAGATAATAGATATGATGTTCAGTATCCCAATAAATTTTGTACTATATATGCTATATATGTGTATGCATACACAACCAGAAAAAATCACTAACAATAAGCGCAGGTACATATATAACATTTTTTTAGTCCTACTGAGACTACTTTTTGAAGCGATTAAGATGCAATTATAACAATGCTGATGAGGATGTTAAATGGGAGTACAATGCACTAAATGTTTTGAAAAGTAAATAGTTGTGTATTCCCATTTTGACATTTTGTTTGGCTATTGCTTTTTATATTTTAGTTGCCGTCTTTGGTTTTCTTGTTTTGTCGTCATTAGTGTCGTTGTTCGTTGTGGTCATTGTTCTCTACTGTTTACAATTGTACACTGTACAGTGTACAGTGTAAAGGTAACTGTTACGCATTTGCTAATCTGTATCACTTTGTTGTGTTACCAGTTACCAGTTGATTTGAGTTGAGTTGACTTGGTCATCTGTCATCTTTCAACTACTCCATTTTTCTATTTTCTATACTTACAACTCACAAATCACAACTTGTGCAAGTAACGAGACTATTCAAGTAGAAAATAAATGATGATACAGATTTTCAAGTATTTTCACTCATCTGATGCTGCTATTTTTCAAGAAAACATGACATGCATTGAATTTTTAATTGAATGTTGAATCAATCAATTTGGATTTGACAAGCCGATTTGACATTTCTTTTCATTATACTTGTTTTTTTTCGTTCACACGTCCATTTCCTTGATTCTTTGATTGAAAAGTCATTTGATTAAGTATGTTGTAAGTTGTAAGTTGTGAAGAGTGATGGGTGATGGATGCTTAATTCTCAATGCTCAATGCACATGTGTAGCATTTCTGATTTTTCGTTTTCGTGCTGTTTTTTTCTCCTTGCACAAATGCACAAATAATTTTAATTGAGAGTAAAAAATATGTATTTATTTTATTTATCATTTCCTAATAATTGAAGTTTGATGTTACAAGAATTTGTTTTATTTATTATCCTGGGCATTGTAAATTGTGAATTGTAGACTGTAAATCATAAGCATAATAGATATTAGATATGTGTGTTGGGTGAATACCACAGCGGATGAACTTACATATGCCAGATGCCAGCTGTAATACAAGTGCACATCTCAGAACATGAATATGAATGATGTGAAAACTAAAACAAATAGTGAGGAAAAAAGGCAGCAGAAAAGACATCATCTCATCTCATGTTCTAGCGACCGTCCACCGTGCATCTTACATCTTACATCGTACATCAATTAATTGACCATCATTTATAATGTGTAATAAGTAATAGTTCGAAATTCGTAATTCATAATTCGCAGTAAAAGGAAATACAAAGTAAGAAATAAGGCAAGACCCAAGAGGAGCAAAAAAAATACAGCCTAGATAATTTGTATGTAATGCAGTTGAAAAAATGAGAGTAAATCTCTTGCTGTGCACTTTGCATCTATTCATCTATTCATTCCATGTATCTTGTAGCTTGTGCCTATCTTGTATCTTGTGTCTTGTCTCTTGTAGTTTACAGTTTACAGAGGAACACGAGACGACGTCGTTGAATACTGAACATACAAATGCAATGAAATTCAATGCAATTGATGGAATCTACAGAGGTAATCAACAACCTAATCAACATGAATGTTTTTGTAATCAGTGGTCAGAAGCACAGGCTAAAGAAGGCGAAGTGTGAGTTCGTATTTTGTACCTCAACATCCACATCATATTTCTACAGTGTGTAGTGTACAGTGTCTAGAATGCATAATATATTCAACGTTTCAAACTTTAGTAGTTCCTCATTGATTACTTTAATTTATTATCTATAAGTTTTACATGTACATTGCACATTGAATTTTTTTGAAGATTCGACCTATTGTGTATAATTGCTAATTGTGTCATGATTCATGAGTTGATAGTTGATACTGTAACAAGACAAGTCAAGCCAAGTCAAGTTCCCAAGATTCAGAATTCAGACATCTTCAAAGATAAACATTTTATGTAATATTATACTATTTACATACTTTATTCTTTAAAGAAAACTGATACTCTTTTATCTTTTATCCCTTGCTCAACGATCACGACACACGATTCAAGATTCAAGATTCCAAATCCAATCAATATCACCAAATTATCAACATCAATAGCAATATCAAACACAGAAATGAAACAAGGAATGAACAAAAAGTGCAAAGTGAATTCGTAGCTATGAAACTGCGAGAGAAAAGATAATTATAATGACGATTATCGAGTATCGAGTATGTAGTTTGTAGCTTGTAGTTTAAAAAAGGTTGTGTAACCCTCACCTCAGCTCAACACCATCAAATATCAAATGTATCATATCACTGTGTATCATGTGTAATGTGTAATGTGTATTACGTATCCAGTATGTAGGTGATAAATTTACATGTTTGTTCTCATATCTATAACTACTTACTACACACGATGCACCGATTCGACTTCACATTAGACGCTCTTGATACATTTCATGTACCATTTTAGTACGTATACTCTAGAATTTAGAATATAGAATCTAGAGTGTAGACACGCACTCTGTATTTTTGTATCTGTGTACTCATCCTCCACAGTCAATAGTCAATACACATCACAGTACACATCTTACATCATAAATATATCATAGACCAATGATAGGAATATGTCAGGAAAAATTGGAAAATGACATGTCAGTGGCATAAACTGACATAAACGGCATAAACTGGCAAAAATGGCAAAAATGGCAAAAACCGGCATTAACTGACAAAAACCTCAATTTGTACAGAAAATTCAAAATTACATGAAAATTTTACTGTCCTGTTGGGAAAGACTTGCATGAAGTTGTAATTTAACTTATAAGTTTTAAAAACTTCGATGACGTTTTCCAAAAAAATTTGAAAATTTTGAAATTTTAAAATTGAAAAAAACTGAATTGAGTAGCATGTCTTTTTAAATTAACTATACACGGAACATAAAAACACATTTTAGAAAAGACTTGAGCCAAATCCGGAGCCTGAACCACTAAAAAATTAAAATTTTCAGTTTTTGCCAGTTTTTGCCATTTATGCCACCAAATGGGGTTTATGTCATGCCGTCATTTTGCCAGTTTATGCCAGTTTATGTCATGCCGTCATTATGCCAGCTCCTATCATTGACGATAGACAATAGAAGAGTGATTTAAACAAAATTTAATTCTATTCCGATTCCCGACTTCAATGTGTCAGAGTCAGGTATAAGAATTTCTGCAGAATTTTACTGTTGTTGATGTTCCTGTCCTAATAATTGTTGTTGTTCATCTCCTGGAAGTTTTTGACGTTGTTGCCATTTTTTTCTCAAGCGTATGGCTAGATCCAATTCAACACGGCCACTGAAAAATATCGACGTCACTAATTTGTTTCAAAGTCACAGGGTTCATGACCAATGGGCCCTTTAGAATGAATATGCAACTTATTTTGCATAAAAATTCTCCTATGAATTGCAAGACTCAGCCAAAGTCTATTAGTTTTGTATTATTTTTTTACAATTCCCATTCAGTTGTATGTTATTTGGCCATTGTTTGACGCATAATTAAATAGTCTTCCCCCAAAATAGCCAAGCTGAAAAAAATCATGTTCAAACTATGTTAATCAATCTTTCGAATAGTCCTGATCGGGTGTTGGCTATTTTGGGGGAACATGGTTAATTTGAGCATTCAAAATTTAACGGTCCCCATGATCATCCACGTATCTCGTTTTTTCACTATGGGTTTTGGATAATATTTCTTAGAGACACAGGGTTGTTCCTGGGTATCGTTCAATTATAATTATGATATTCAATTTATTCAAGTGGTAACCATGTGATTTTGCAATATTTCATGCGCATTTTGTGGTCGTGTTGAAATGGATCTTGCCACAGTTATTCTTTAAGTTGGGCTAAACCGAAAAAAACTACAAAAATCTCAAAATGTTTACTCGTGACTTGAATAATCATACCTGGATTAAGATCACTGTATGTTGTTGTACTTGCACCAATGTATAATGAGCTGGTTGGTCGAGGAGGTTCCACTGAATCGTCAAAGAATACTTTTAAATCGTCCTCGTGTGTATGTCCTATTTTTTAATAATAATTATTAGAAATTACAAGCATTAGTAGAAGTGAAAACTCCCTGGATGTGTGAAAAAGTAAATGGTTTATCAGAAAGATTCGAATCTATGTAAATTATAAACATAATATTCATTATCCATATCTAACAATGAACTTTTTTTTTTCAATTTCATTACAATTTTGCATCTTTACCGTAAAATTGAGCTTTGATGATTGCTTCAAATCGATTGACGATTTTGTTGAATTCCACATTCCAATGTGAGAAACATTGATAATGACCAGGTGGTACGTGACCCACAATCCACACTTGTTCTCCAGCTTCTTCAGCTTTCAACATGGTATCGTGAAACCATTGAAGTTGTCCTTCTGGATCAGTGTTAAGATTGTACATGAGCCAAAAGTTTAATGTATAACACAAGTTGGTGTTTAAAACAACTAATCGAAGACCATTATATGGAGTAACGGTGTAGAATCCAGCTCTTCTAAAACTTTCCAAGGCTTCAGTAGGTAAAGCATCGGCATAAAGAGATGCAATGCTATCATACATCCAAGATAGATCAAATTTATCCCAAACGGATTGAGGGGCATACATGTTCTATTTCAATACAAAATTGTCAGTCAATTGAAGTAAACACTTGATGAAACATAATAATAATAAATATTTTTAAATCTATTATTATAATTTATAATACTAAATTTTTGAGTAGATATTTACACATGGATGTGGTTCATGGTTTCCGAGAACTGGATAAATTCGAGTTCCATTAAATAGTCGCAACAACGGTGCGGCTACATGCTGATTATGTCGAAGATTATCTTCTACACTTGTTGCCCAGATAGCATGATTCCTAAAAATTCAAAAGTATAAAACAATGAACGGAATGAATGAAGGATAATTTAGGTACTTTCTGTTAGTTATACAACAGGTCATGGACTCTTTTTGTGGTTTATACAAAGGAAAGTACTTACATGAAATCACCAGTTAGGAGAACAAATCCATATTCATCATAACGATGGGCTGAATCCTCAAATAAGTTTATCATTGCATTTTCTACATACACAGAAAATATAAATAAAACTGTTATACTCGTCTTATTCATGCATATACTTACATTTATATTTTACGTAATTACAAAAGTAAGTAAAAGTATATGTATAGAAATGGGCAGAAACCAAAACTCCAAGTCTCACCTGGAAAATCACATAGATAAGAACCATGAGGCCCTGCCGCAAGTGTGGTATTGTCTATCAGCTCTTCTCTACAACACATAGGAGCATCACACTCAGCACTTGACCCTTCAACATAATCTAGATCCTATAATATGAATAATCAAACTAGTTGAAGTCAAATGATAATTTTTTTAGTGCATTGTTTTTGTATGTGTTTTAGGAGAGGAAAGAATAAAAACTTACCAAATGAATATCAGTTAACTGTAAGACTTTAACAGTAGCAATATCTTGAGGGAGAAGTGGCTGAGCTATTAGCTGTGGTTTGTTTTCATCAACGTCAATGTTCCAGCCAATCAGTGATGAATTAACAGTTCCACAGTCACTATCTTGTATTAAAGTTGCACAAACGTCATTTGTTTTGAGGTGATCTCTTTCTGTTATTATGAACACCGTTTGAGGAATGTATAGATCTGCAACTCCTCTACACACATCCTTTGGAACGACATTCAAACTTACACACAAATTTACGATAGAATTTCCTATGTATTCCTCTGAAACGCCCTGGTTCAATAAATTCAAAACTAAGGCAATAGCAGCTCGACACGCACTACAGCCTATAGTCGGAAGGCGTGTTGATCGTCGTTCAGTCTGTGACATCAACCATTCTTTTATTTGTTCCCTATCAGTAATCAGAAAATAAGTTAATTATTATGATTTCTATGAAAATATAATAATTATTTACCGGTAATAATTATAATAATCATTTACCGTATTAATTTACAACATTATGTAATGAAAAGACAATGAAACGCACCTATTATCCAGGAAATTTTGTATGAGATGTGGATCCGTGTGTTCTGGTAGATCTAATAAACTAGCTTCATTTTGTAGTAATGCTACTCCTGCTAGAGTTTTTTGCACAGGCAAAACAATAGCAAAAAGAAGGCATAAAGATGAAAAAATGGATAGAATGTTCTTCATCTTGTTTTCAAAAGACTTTAGAACTATGAAGTAGAGCACTGTAGACACTAACTAATTTGGATTAAATTCCAGTGATTTAAATAGACATGTTATAATCATACAATTTTTCTTTATCTAATCGAATTGCCTTTGAACTGATGTACTGTCATGAAGACCATGAACAAGTTTAGTACGAGAAATCCAAATAATACATAATACATGAGCTATGCATGTGCATAGTAAAAGCAGTTTAGTAGTCAAGGCATAATATATTGGTACTTGTGTGTTTGAATAACATGGCACGTACCAAAAAATGTAATGAATAACCTAAAATTAAAAATACTTAATATCAACCGAGACTCGTTATTAAAATATAAAATATAATGGATTGTCATTGTCAAGTAAAAAAACAAATGTACCAATGGTAAATAAAATCATCAATCAGAATTATCTACATACAGGTGTGTGTGGAAGTGTTCTATTATTCTATTTATTCGTATCTTTAAAACATTAATCGCTGCTCATATCTCTATGATATGTATAATTAGTACACTATAGTATATTCCGTGAAAAGATAGGTCTTGTATAAATAATATGTACAAACGAAAAACTCTAAAGTCTTCAAGTATTTACAATTATAAAAAAAAACTAAATGTCATTCGAATTAGATGGGATTCTAGATAAAAAAAAACGTGTATTACCAAGATCGTTCCATCATGGAACTTCCATGACATGTTCGTACTCATTGGATGACATGATTTAATGGAAGATATCCATTAAATAATGTCATATCCATTCGTTTTTATGTCCTGTTTCATGCCTAAGGAGACATAAATATGATACCATGTCCTATATCCTACCTTATGATTATTATGACTATATTAATTTAAATTTTTAATTTGTTTAAAAACGTTGTGGACTATCATTAGTTCATATAATTATTATTCGAATAGACATAATGATATAGTTTACATATTATATTGAGAACAAACTGTCCTTGCAATTTACAAAAAGTTTTTTTTAAATCAAATTTGTGTACACAAGTTTGAAAAAAATCAAAAATTCAAAACAATAAAAAGCCCATCATGTACACAAAATGTATTTATCCTATCGTAAATTATTCTAAAGTCAATGCCTACTCAAAATAATAATAATTTCCATATCCCGTTGGCCGAATTTGTGTAGCATATGGATAGGAATTTATATGCATTGTAGTATTTTCGGGTCGTTGCTGATTACTAAAAAGAAGAAACAAAATGCAAGAATAAAAATTAAAATGTTTATAATCATAAATCATAATAACATAGTCACTAATAATAATTACAGAATACAGAATACCATGACACAAAGCGATTTTTGAATGTATAATAATAATATACGAGCACCAGGGAAAGAAACTTTAAATACTCAAGGAAGGAAATATGTTAATGCATGCATATTATGTATAATATATTTATAAATCCTTACATTAATCTTTGATCATAAGCCCATGGATCCGATGCATTGACTAAGTTTGGTTGAATTGTGGAAGAATTAGGAATAGTTGGATTGTATATAGATTGATTGGCTCCATAGATAGGTCTTCCTCTGCCCATCGTCATACTGATTTCTGGTTCAGGATTGCCGAGAATTTCACAAGCATCGAGATGAAGTCTTCTACTCAAACTCAGTGGAGGATTTGGTTGCCGTAGTGATTGGTGAGGATGCATATATGATGTTCCATATTGTTGTTGCTGTTGTTGTTGAATGGGGTGTTGATTATAGGGAAAACTATTCATAGTTGTAGTTACTTGATGTAAATTGGGTGCATGACGTTGACCAAAGGATTGACCAGAAAATGAAGGTTGTGAATTTACTACAGAACTACGTTCATTCTGTTGTGTAAATAACATTATACTATTATCACTGGATGATGACAAAGAGGTACTGTTATTAGTAGTACTTGTTGCAGGTTTGGATGCTATAATTTGTAATCTATCTCTTATTCTTTCAGTACTAGAAGCAGGCCCTTGACCTGGCCGAGCTGAATTATGAACTGTACGAATACTAACACGAGGTTGTTGTATGGTACTAGTACGACTATTGGTATTTTTGTGTGTCAATTGTTGAGAAGGTCCTGTAGATTTTGGATTTTCCTTCCTCCTTTTACTTTCTTCGGTTTTATCATTTATATTATTATTAGATTTTGATTGGTCACGTTTGGCATTATTACTCTTGCTTTTATCATTATTTTTTTCTCTAGACTCTGTTTCTTTAATTGTTGTTTTACTAGTACTAGTAGCAGTTGTTGGACGATTATTCTCATTTATCTTGTCTCTGGCTTTATTTGTTTGACTAGCAGATGTTGATGAAGGTTTACTCAAATTTTGTAGTGTTGTTGTTAATGTTGATGATATTGAGGGATTTTTACTCGCAATTGTTGGCTGTTTGTTTTTATTTAAATTTAATGTTGGTGTTTGCTGTTTTTGAGATGAATTAATTCGCCTTCCCGTACCATATATTTCCTTATAACGGTTTTGGCCCTTGATGAGCTCATTTATCCATCTTTCATTTGATGATGATGTAGAAGTGTCATCCGTTTTTTCTTTTGGTTTTTCCTTTTTATGTGAGGGAGTAGAAATATCGTTTATTTTTTCTTTTATTGTTTCCTTTTTATTTGATGTTGAAGCTGAAGTTACTGTAAACACATTTTTCCAAGATTATAACATATTATAATATTATATATATACATAATAAATAATAAATGACATTCATAATTTCTTGTTATCATAATTCGATAAGTTAAAAGTAAAGTAGTGTTCAATAATAATTTTAATATAACAAAGATATCAAACAAATCAAAAATTAACTCCATTAAAAATATATACTGAGCATGATAAAATAATATAATTTTATGAAATAAAAACTTTAGTTATTCATTTATTGTTTAAATATTACCTTTGCTTGTTGTAGGTACAGAATCAACAGGTACGGGAGTAGGAATACTCTTCTCTGGAAGTGGTTTGGGTAGTGTCATGAATATTCGATTAATATTACTAATTTCTTGTTGGAAAAATATTGGAGGGTATGAACTTTTTAGCTCTAACCATTCTTTATGTGGTATAGGAGTACCTTGAACAGTTTTAATATCATCTATAGCTGCTAAAATGACATCCTCAAATTTATCGGATAATTTAAATGGTTGATGTAAATATTGGTCAAATTGTTTTTGTACTATATTAATGATAAAAGGAGAATAGGTTTTTACATCATTATAAAATGGAGCTAATATCTTCAAAAGTGCAAGATAATATGATTCAATACAGTCCAAAAATTTAGGAGCTACTTCTTGATATTCTTTGGATATTTTTAAACGTCTCAAATTAATAAGTAAATAAGAATATGCACCCAATGATTTGAGTGAAAGAATAACTGCAGGATTTTCATACATTTTACTTTTTTCATAATGTTCAAAAATATTGAGAAAGGGTAATGGTTTTGTGTAAACAATCAAACTTGGTACTTCTGCAATTTCATCTTGTTGTTTATCATCACTTTTTTTTGTAAAAACCAGATTATTAAATAGTTGTTTTTCAAAGTTTAAAATCATTCTTTGACTCAACTCATATTTATAATCGAGGTATTTGAATGCACTGACAAGACGAAAAACTTGGACAATAGATGGGCTAAATTCACTAAATAAGTTCAATATATCATCTTTTTCCTTTTCGGTTAAATTAATACCAGTGGTTTCATAGTTATCCAATAATTCCTTAATCATTTTTGATGCTTTCTGAATTTTGATATTTACTTCTTGAAGTTGAGAAATAGTAAACTGAGGCATGACTACTGAGAGTTCTCCAGTACTACAGGAATCAAAAAGTGGTTCTTCATCATGTTTTTGTTGTTGTTGTTCAGTGTCTTTGGTTATTTCTTCATTTTCCATACAGTCATCTTTAATATCCATGCTATTATCATCACTTTTGTAACTATCATTAAGCAATGTACGGTCATATGACTCAAAAATATATGGATTGATTGTAAATAAACATGATGGTTCTATAACAGATTCAACGTCAATAAATTCATCTTCATCAGGCTCTGATGTATCCATCCTGTAAAATGTAAAATGTAAAGTAAAGTTCAAAAGTTATAAGAAATTATGATTATACTTATATAAATGTACTTACTCATGTTATAGTGTCATGTTTTTGGTTACATAACAATAAAAAAAAAAATAAAAAAATAATCTCAAAATCTTTTAGAGCACTTAAAACTTGAAGGTCTTTCTAAAACCAGAAAATATAAAATATTATATAATTTACGTTAACTTACTGTTCATTCTCAGTTGGTTTTTCTGGACAATAAGTTTCAATTAAACTATGCAATCCTTCACTATTACTGCCCATCTTGATAAAAAGGCCTTTGAAACCCGTTACCTAGCAACGCGGTTTAACTAGAACTATTATAAATTATAAATGATAAATGACAATATTTATCCAAACAAATAAAAGCTACATTGCTGGAAAGACTAAAAAAATTGTAAAACTAGAAACAATGGCGTGTTTTTATCGTTTGAATTGTAAAAAAATTTGAACTACAAAAAGCAATGCTAGACTAGTCTCAATGTACCCAGAATATTACATCATAAACTTGTAAAAATAAGAAATAAGTCTAAACAGAAAGACCATGTTCCATGTAATAGACATGGAACATGGCCTTTTCGGTTAGATAAAAGCCTCCGTATGTATAGATTTTTCAGAAAATAATTAATCATAATAATAATATTATAAATTTTTCATACTTTTAGGTATGATCTGTAACTATGCATAATATGTAGAAGCTATGCATAAATAAGAATATCATTACTTGTGGTTCGACATTTTTAAGCTGGAATTCGGATTTTATCACGTCAAAAGAGAGCACATTTTGTGTAAATTTTCCTTCTTTTCATTCGTATTTAATATATAAAACACCTATATAAAACAACATTTTTACAGTATTACTGCAACACTAATACTGTATCATTTATGAGCAGTATATTCCATTCGGTTTTTGAACATAAGAGGATTTATTCATGAGTATTTTCCTGTTTCTTCCTTTGTCTAAATCAATACAATTTCCAAAACACAAAAATAACATAAGATTATTCGAATGCCTATTTCATCCTTGAAATAAATGACAAGAAATGTAGAATATATTATGTAGAATAGAATATAAAATAGTTGTCATTATTTATTATTTACATAGAAAGAGAAACACGACAAAGATGATGTAAGCACATGATTAGAATGATGATAGCTCTGTAAGCTTTTGTTTTTTGTTTCATTTTTAACAAAAACTAATGAAAAAGTTTTAACATGTGTGTACAGGCAAAAGTTATAGGAAAAATGCTGGTCGTACTGTACAAAATGCTTCAATCACTGGATGCTTTTTCGATTTTCCAGTTTTTCAAAGGCAAAAGGGTCTTTTTCAGAAATCTAGTTCCTCTTTTGCCCAAATACCTTCCCTTGTCTGTTTTTATTCAGACTTTTTAATCCGAATTCGTACCATTTTTCAGTTAAAAATTTAAAACTGTACGTACATTGTACATGATACAAAACTCTGATATATACATATGTTTAACTACGTACTGTACATGAAAGCTGGTTGTTACCGTTGCTGCAGTATGAAGTAATGAGTGTTTATAATTATTTGGTTACTGGTTAAATAATTCATAATGCAACATTTCCTAGATAATTTTCTACTAACTTTACCTTTTAGCAGTGATTTAACTTTTAGCAAGCTTATAAACGCAGCAATGATGGGTTTTCATTCATTGTAGCTTTTGTTTCCCCTTGTGTACACATGTGGATCTTAATTGCTATGTTAGAACCTCCCATTATTAGCTTCTGCATACTGAGTACCGAGCTCACAGTTCATAGTACAGAGAGTAATACATTATAATTGCACAGCCAAATACATTGCAAGATACATTATGCATAATTTAGTAGTTTTTTCATGTAAATAACACAAAATAGGAATTCTGCATGCTTGTTAGAACGAAGAGATTCAAATGAAGGAAAGGGCCATTTATGTACGAAAATTCCAAAAATACCAACTGACAATGAATAACTTGAAATGTTAGTAATTTTGTAATTATTTATGAAATACTGTTAAAAACAAAGGCTAGACATGTAATAACTCCCTATGTATTACGACATGCAACATGAGTAAATTCATTGGAGTGTCATAGAATCCTCAGAGATTTGAATAAAAAAAAATTTGGAATTCATTTTAATGTGTCTAAATAAATCACAATGCATCAAAATTCATTGATTTACCTGATTGACAAACAGACTGTTTAATTTATAAATATTTGAAGCAAAATGAGAAGAATTTATTGAAATAAGCACGGATGTGAGATGTAAAAGGATACAAAAAACCGTGCGCTTCCAGTTTTTCGTTTTCAGTGTTAATAATAATGTGTGCTACGTGTTTGTGAGTTTATCGCGAATTACGCAATGAAATTTTACAAGCATAGCATGTATAGCAATGTATGATTCCATGATGATGAAGAGAATTTAACAATTTATTGTACAAAAAAAGCATTTTAAAACTTGAATCAAAACACAAACAAACAGCTGCATGTGTTTTACAAGGTTCTATTAGGTATATATGCAATCACAAGATCATCATCGTTCTAGGATTTTAGACTTTTCATTCAGTTAGGTATGTGTGTAGTGTGTAGTGTGTACACTGTACTTACACATGTGTGTACACTGTACTTACACATGTGTGTACACTGTACTTACACATGTGTGTATTTTTTACTTTCTTGTAAAAACTTTCGATTGTTTAATGTTGAGTTCTTGCAAAATCGTTCTACTCAACATAATCGTCATAATACTTACAGATGCACAAGTACAATTTATTTATTAATTTTATTTAATTCAAAAATCATATAAAGCTAAGGAAACTCAGGGTTTACTATTTAAGTAGCTCCCAGTTATGTCCATATAGTAGCATGTGTACATATGCATATTAGTTCGTGATACACAGGCCATACATATGTTTATTTTCATCGATAGATTTCAAATTTCGATTAGTTAGGTGTCTTCATAAACAAACAAAAGACAAGCAGAAAACTATAGTCAAAGACGTTTTGTAGCTTTTAAGTTGATGTTTTCTGTTATCACTTGCATTTTTTTGCAGTACCTTCACTCACAATTCACAACTTCATTTAACTTGTGAATTTTCTTCAATTAAAACAATGATAAATAATAACCTTCCCTTTTTTAAATGGTCAGTATCAAATGTATTAAAATAATTACATAGCTGTGTATAAAAGCATAATGTGTACACAACTGACAATGCTTGGAACACTGTCACTGTGTTATTGTTTCCATCAATTTTTTCCCCTCTAGTTAAAAAATTGTTCCAGCCTTCATAATTATTTATTTTTATTTTCCTGCATAAGTCATAAGTTTAATATAATAGAATTGTATGAACTTTGCAAAATTTTCTCACACATTTTCCCCACCTTTGATCTTTGTATATCCTCAACAGTCAGCAGTAATAAGGGGAAACATAAATCCAAGTGCAAATATAAATTATACATACAACGTATTTTCCTTTTATGCGTTTTTCCTTTGTATATGAAACACAGTATTTACAGAGTATTGAAAATAGATAGTTGTTTTTCGGAACCATGTCAAACGTGCAACCGACCATAATACACGTAAAATTATTGTACAAAATGTACAATGTTTGTAATTTCTCTATAACTTGTGACTCTTTAGTATAATCACCCATTGAAGTGTATAGCATTTGCAGAAAAAATGCGTAGATAATTACAGCTCTGGAAATGAAGAGTAATTAAATTATTGCGAGGAAGCACAAGGTCGATGCTAAGATTAATAATTTCCATATTCATCATAATATACTGTAATATTTTAGTATTGTAATTCTAAAACATAAGAGTTTCTATCCTGTTCTTTTCCTTTTGCTCTATAACACGAATAGAATAATATTCAAACAACTTTGTTCACATTGCACATGTTATGTCTACCCAAGACCTACGTACTACGTACACAGTACAGTAGTGAATTTCCCCTGAAGAAAACTGTCATTTTCTACATCATTACCCATAGTTTACTTCAAGTTTTTGAAACATGACGTATAAAGAATACCATAGTGGCTTCACTTGATATTTTTTGTTTGGCCTTGTCACGGCATCACGTCTTGACAATTGACAAGTGAAACCCCAATGTTCGTGCAAAAAATTATAATAAACAGAAATATTTCTGGATTCTGGAGTATTTAGTAGGACACAAAAGCATAACTTTTACATCAGTCATGTGGAGTCATGTACACTGCCAAAAAAAGGTTTTGCAGACAAATTTACTACACAGCAAATTTTGGTGAATTTTGAATTTTGGTTGAAGTAAAAAAACTTGGGTGAAGCACGAATATAACATCAAACATCAAAGAGACAAAATACTTAAAAACATCAAGTGAACTCTGATGTATAAACATAAATTTGTATGTAGTTAAGTGGACCACGAGGATCCATTAGAGAACTCTGACTGTTTAATACTTTTTGAGGCTTTCATATGGTTCCACAACTTACTTGCACAAGTTGTGTCAACATGTTTTATAAAGATTGTAGATGGTAGAAGAAAAAGGTAAAAGTAGTATCTCTCACTCTCTTTTATTTGAATTTGTGATGACGAGTCAACTTGAATATGGTTAAAACTCGCATAAAATGTACTAGTTTACATTTATTGCTGGTTGTTGATTCGGATGATATGTGTACTGACGAGTTAATGTATATGCAAGTATATGCATGACTAGCATAAGGTCATACTAGGAAAATTATTTAGTCTGGACAAAGTACAAAGCATTAGCAAAAAATTGTCTTCTTTGAATTCTACATCTATGGATTGCAGTTTTTTGTTTATTGATGCTACTGTCTACTGCATATTTGCTATACACATCAGTATGGTGTAAAATTCATGATACACTGAAGTCTAAATGTTAGAGCCCGAGTATTGCTGTGGTGCTATTCAGTGATATCCAACCCTCAAGTGATACTTGAAATTAAACAGAAATGACAAAGGAAAACGACAAGGAAAATTAGATGTGAACTACAGGCCCTATATGGCATAAACGGGGACTGAAAATGATGACAATCACGAGAACCGACAGTTTTCATCGTATATTGAGTTTAGAAACATGTTTTTCACTGAGCACTGTGAGCCTAGAAGTACATGTTGTTAACTATTTAAGTTTAGAGTTCTCGTTTCTTTGCCCTTTGCCTCTGTTCTCTGACGAGGATGACTAAACTGACAATTGGAAGTTGACGAAAATTATCCATTTATTCATGATTTAGCAGGTACAGAACGGGAAGATTATTATTCTCCGTTGTTTGTTTTGTATTGAAATTCATTTATGAAAATCTTATTCTGTGGCTATTGTAATTTTTGTTTCCAAACTGTGTTTAAATACATTTGAGTGGCAAACAAACTACGTTGTAACATATTGAATACTGAATACTGAGTAAATAATACCTGTTAACGTTGAAGGGGCAAAATCAATGCTCATAGTTTATATTGTATTCTGGTAGTTCCGTCTAACTACAGAACTACATAATATATTATCAGTGATTCACATGAAACATGAATATAAAATGTTGAAAACGTTTTGATTTTTAAAATATGCAAATCTATAGTTATTTAGATGACCAGATGCAAGGGAAAAACTGTAGAGATTTGCACTCTTTGAAAATTCCTTTTCAATATCTAGTATCTAGTATTTGGTACATCCATATTCATTAAGTTTGTTTCTTAAAGTGCAAGATCTTATCATGAACCAAACATTGTTCAATTATCATTTATGCTTACCAGTAATCAGTAACAATGATCTGTACTTCTTGTATCATTCCATCTGTTTTGCGTGGGCAGCTTGGAATTTGGAATTTGCCATTATGTACTCGTGTACTTTGCATGAAGCAGAAAAAAAATCTTCACAGTTCACAGCATTACCAAATTAACAAGAATGACGAAGATGACTAATGACTAATGACTGATGAGAAACAAACTGACAAACTTTGTGGCTGAATTCTGAATAAAGTCAACAATCAATTTTGATCACACAGCCAATCATTTGTAGAAATGACAAGGAGAAAGTTGTAAAAACCACTTTGTTTTATTTTCAAAATGCATCATCCATTGCATTGTTCTTGTGTTGCTTATAATGAATGATCAATGGATCAAGTCCAGAATTTAATTCTATACCTCCCATATTATTACGAGACTGAGCTGATTTTAAATGTAAAACGGGTTGAATTTCGAAATACGTTTTTGATCTATGAGAATTACGATGGAATGAATGAAAATGAAAGCGGAAGAAGTTTACTCATAACTCTTGTTCGTTTTTACTCTTGAATCTTGATTTTTCCTCCCTTGTAACTTACAAAGTTCTTGAAATTGTTTTGAAACTATTTTATTGCATTACAGAAATATTGAATTGAGTGTTGAGTGGTTGAACGAGTGATATCGATAATTTTTGGGCGTCTATATATACTATATAAATATTTATGCTGAAATGTTTCGGGCGCTTTTAGTGTACTCTAGAGTCTAGTCTTTAGACTCTAGATGGTTAAACATCAATTAAATATCGACAAAAAGTTCTTATGGTAATCGTTCTAAATTCTTTTCACCCACTATCATAATATAATATATTTATTGCAAATTGCGAACGTTACCTACATATTTCATATGACATTTCCAGGGAAAACGTGTCTAATAATCATTATGATAATAATAATGTATGCAAGGCATAAATGTCATACTTCAGTATTCAGTGTGTATAGCATTGTAGCATGCATTGAGAATTGAAAAGTAACAGGAGCAGTCAATTTTGATGCTGAAAAGGAGAGCAAAAGCAAGCGACAGGTTGTTTTTTTACGATTATTTGATGCTTTTGTAAGACGGTTAAGGGCTATTGCAATTATGATTGTTACCATTAGTTAAGATGACTGCTTCTGCTCTGCTCTACTCTCTAGTCTCTACTCTGTACTCTTCATTCATCGTTTACCGTCATCTTGATATTTGCTACAAGCACTGGGCGTAGATACTATACATGATATATTATAGCTGTAGATCTTAAATGAAAACTTGGTGAAAGACGAAACGTTGAGCGTTGAATTCAAAATGCACAAGAGTATGAAACAGTCTTTATCCTTAATAGTTCTACATATCGTAGATTGTAGATTGTAGATTTTACAAAGAGATTCACATATTGAATTGATTAGATGAGATATCATACCATGTTTAATGTATGTACAACATGGATTTTTCAGCAGTATCCTTTAAGACTGCTATGTTATGTTTTATGTTCGATATAATATGGTATTTTGTGCGTGTTTTTGCATGATACGTAGGCTACGTAACGTAGCAAATGACCGGCGAAGACAAGAAATTTACAGAGTGTACACTGTACACCGTACACTGTACACTAACTACTAGTACAGTGCACACTGAACACTATGATAAAGGAAGAATCAAAGGATGAATTGCCCTACTAATCCCAATCATCAACACAAGTGCACACTATAAACTAAATACACTCATAGATACACATTACACATAACCACAGACATTTTTACAGCACACAAGATATAATTTGCATATACATAATACACAATACACATGCATAAGATGTAGGCAGCACATAAACATGCACTGATATCGTACATGTATACATACCGATAAGATCGAGGATTGAGACAACGTTCGTATTCCGTATTCTGTTCCCTGTACTCTTATATGAGGGGAAAAGTTGAAAAAAAATAAATAATGTCTTGATGACAAGATACGAATCGCAAGAAGAGTAGAAAGAACTGAGCACTGAGTAAAAACAAATACATGATATAAATCTATCAATGTGACCCTTGTATTTGTATTCGTATTTTTCCTGTGCGTGTAAAGCTGTATAGTGTATCGCTGTAGCATCATCATTATGTCTTCATCTGTCAATTCTCAATTCAAGTGTGCATTGTGCAGTCTTTCTCTCTCTCTCTTTAAGTTAAACAGAAGATTGTACCTAAGTTTTTGATCTAATAGCTAATAGTTGGCCAGAATTGCATACATATAGATAATGAGTGTGTAAATTTTTTAGGATTGTAGATTTGTAGATTTGGAGTTTTATCTCTCTGTACTCTGTGTACAAAATTTCATGTTTTATATCACACAAACATGCAATACAATATGTACAAATAAACAACTACACAGTATCATCACAGTTCTAGTTTACCAATTGCATGTTTTTCTACATCCTTACAAATACAAAAGTGCATTCATTTAAGAATAATATTTTGTTTGACATGCTCCTCTCTCTACTCTCTAGTCTAGTCTGTACACTTTGTGTTTAGTGTTTGGTGAGTTTGGTTCTTCTCGGTCATATTTTTCTGTAATAAATTGACGATGACGGTGATGAGTTTGAACAAGTATATAGTCACTATATTATAGTGTAGTCCGGTTTGGTATACAAACGTAATGTATAATTGCATTATCAAAATTAGGAATATACATGTCTTTTACTACTCCATGTACAATGTGCAATGTACAATGTAAACTCTGATTATTAGTTTATTATTTCACCCATTCACCCAGCCAAGTTACCATATACAATGTACATAGAGTACAAGTAAAAGCAATAAAAAATTAATACGTATAATGAGACCACAAATTTTATTACATGTTTGATCGAGGATTGGTAGTTGATTTAGTTGATATCGTAGACGAATACAAAATAAAGTGCAATAATTGGTAATATGCAGCTACAGTACATGATAAATGCATTTGCGTTTTCTCTGAGGAAAATACGGGGAATGAAACATGATTGTTAAAACAATGTACATTCATCAAAAAGGTTCATCGAAACTACAAGTGCAGAGTGCACTAGTAATTACAATTACAATGGTTATGTGGTGCATGGTGCACGGATGTGTAATGTGTAATGACTATAAAATGCAGCAGAAATACTGTGATAATTATTAATTATTGCAGCTACTAGTAACTAGTAGGTTTTCCTCTGAGCTCGGTTAATATTTAACATTATGGGGCATTTCCTCGAGAAATACATCCTAAGGTTCTGTTATTAAAGTATAAAGATTAGCAGATAAGCCGATAGTTTGAAGCAATTTCAAACTCTAAAGTGGGTGCAAGAAAGGCAAGTATACTAAATTATTTTATAAGTAAATTATTTTGTTTGTTAGTACAAGTACAATTGGCACTATTTTCCTCTCGTCTTAAATCTTGGATCTTGGGCTACTCACGTACAGTAGGGAGTATAAGTGTGAAACTAGCAGCGTGTTTTCCTTTCACGCCGTTTTTGCGGGTGACCCCGGGACTT